>JAYMTA010004331.1:0-12790 GCA_036897625.1 Pelargonium cotyledonis | reverse complement strand
AAGTTAAGGTTAAGGAGAAAATTACGTTGCTGCAACGGTCAATTAATGGAACATCACAACAGATTCCAGTTGTGTACATTAGTTTTTGTTATGAACAACTTTTTTCTCTTCTACTACTATTGAGTTATCTTATCAACAAAATGTATTTTATAGTTTTTAGCTATTATATTTGAAACTATGCAATTCGGTATATTTAAGAAAAATCGTTACGCCTCGAAGTTGGGTTAAATATCGTAAATGAACGAAATGTGTAAAGAGTAACACATTAAATATCCTGTAAAACTAAAAAGGAAAAATTACGAGAATGACTTCAGTACTTATGTTTGTTTATGATATATAAATTTGAAAGTATATTAAAGGAGATATTTATGAGTAGTTTAACTACCATCTTTAAATAACAGAATCCAACAAGCATGCATGCATGAACTGCTATAATTTAGTGTCCACCTATTTTTAGCTCAATCCACGTACTACATAAGATAAATAGTTTTGAATTTTTAAATTTATTATACTTGAATTTGTACAAAATAAATTTAAAGTACTCTTATGTTATTTTATTAAACTCTATAATAAATTTTAATTATATTAATCCGTGCATCGCATGGGCATTTTAGCTGGTATAAATAATATTTTTAATAAAAAAAAATAATGTAGGGTCACAATACCCCTTACCCTTACTGGGTCCACCAATGCTCACAACCCAATTCTTTTTCTGTTTTTTCTCTTTAGCGTTGTTAAATCATACATTACAAATACATGCATAATTGATACATGAATAAAAGTTTTGATCACAAATTCACAATAGCAAATTTGGTCTCTTCAACTATCACTAAAGGCAAAAATAAATGGAGGCTAATTGTAGCAAGTACTTTGTCACCATTATAAATTCAATAACTTAACTGGTGCACCGAAAATTGAACAACTAATTTATTTGCTTGAAAAATAGCTGAACATAATACATAATTAATGACAGTACTCTGTACCTTTTATATTAGGGTTCTATTTAGGGAGACGGTAAATCCACCTTTGATATGGATAAATCCACCATTTTATTCACTATCTTTACAAAATTATCCTTGTCCAAATATCAACCAATACACCATTTAACTTTTGTATTTTAAGTGTGACCAACACCTAGAATCAGAATTGAAGAGATATTGACTTACATAAATTCATTGTCTATTGTCTAATATCTAATGGTTTTTATGTCTATTGAAACAAAAAAGAAAAAAAAAAGTCAAGAAGCATTATTATGATACCCAACAATTACACCATGTCAACTCTTATTACTAGAATATTGTAGTAATTATATGTTTTAAAAACCGGACCGTCCGGGCGGACCGGTTACCCAGGACCTGGCAGGCTCACCGGTCCGGTTTCATATAAATCCGGAATATGAGTAAAAACCGGTCAAACCCGGTGATGGATTTAGCTGTAATGCCGGGTTTTGTTTCATTTGGAGAAAAAGTAAGTTTTTTATAAGAATTGGACTTTGATCACATTCACAGCCCAAGTAGATGAGTTTAGATATGAATATTGTAGCCCATGTAACATTAAAAAACTAAATGGGTGGCCCATTTTCAAAAAGTTAATAAAAAAAGAGGAAAGAAAACCTAGTTTGAATCATCTCTTTCTTTTCACTTCTTCACTTACACCTGCAACTCTACGCCGACACCATGTTTACTGAGTTTGTGTTTTTGTCTTTTAATTTACTGGCTCGTAAATCGTTGAACAAGATCATTGATAATGATGATGATGATTGATGAGGCTGAGTAAGATAAAGCCTTTTATTTGGTTTAATAAGATGAATCGGAGCTTCGAATAGACATAGATGCGGTGGACGGTGCAGATGGTTGGCCGGAATCGGTGCATCAATGTTGATGAAGTGAATCGACATCATCTGTCGTAGAGGCCTAGAGATTCTGACTATAATTGGGTCTTATATATAATATTTTTATATATAAAAAAATTTGCCGACCCGGGCACCTGACCGGTTTGACCTCCGGGTCGGTTTTTGGTTTAAATTAAAAAGAAGGCTATATATTACTAGTAATGGGTTCAAATCCTGTAACCTTGATGCAAAAACTATAGTCGGTCATAGGACAAATAAGAATATGATTATAAACAGACTCTGTTTTGGAATATCAGGAATCAAAATAAAATATACAGCTAGGATACAAATGGACAGATGATGCATGAAAAACAAGAATCAAAATTACCTTCTGTTCAGTAACCTCTGGTTCTTCTTCTCTTTGGTACTTTTCATATGCCTCAGCATCATCGACAAACAAGCTAGCATCCATGAGAAACAACTCACGACCACTGAAATGAATAGAAAGTTAAATTAAGTGCGAGTCTTACTGGGACAATCACAACTGAAATGTGACACGTCGGACAATACCTCATACGGTCATTCTTAGCCCTATCTGCTTGCAGTAAAGCCAAGCCAGCATCTCTTTCATCCATCTTCTTCTTCTTCCATTGCATAAAGAGTTCAGTAGTCATTGGAGTTGTAGTTGTTACTTTTGCACGCTGAAGTTATTATCAGACACGTGAATATAATGAACTAATAGAGTGAAAGGGGAACAAATATGAATTTCAACAAGTGAGGCTATTATAATAACTAAGGAGTAAGGAGGTACGAAGAATGGTCACCTGATTTTCAATTTCTTCCTCGATAGGCATCTTTTCACTCTCTTCGTCTAGAAGTGCCTTCATTTGAGATTTTAGGACATATCCTGGCGGAAGAGCATGGCGGTAGTGACAATCTTTGTTACCATTAGGGCAAACCCAAAACCACCCGTACTGCTTCTTTTCAACAGCCTCCAAAAAGTATTTGCAAACCTGAAAATACGTATGCAAAATCAATGCATAGCCAACCTATGTTTCTATGCAAAAAGATATCCAATAGCAATTGTAAGAATACACATCACAATACTACTAAATCTCATATGTAAGGAAATAGCTATGGTTGTACATAAACAAAATCATATACAATCAGTTGGCGGTAAAATAGTTCAAATAAAAAGATTATGAACCTCAGACCAAAAACTTCCAGCTCAATTTAGGCAGCTGATTCTGAGCTAGCACGCAAAAATATTGAGCTTATCTGGGCAGTTTCTTTGTAAAAGTGTATGTATAGACAAAAGTGAACCATGCCTAAAATCAGGTCAAGTCTTCATGGTTCAAGTCGGCTAAGTGATAATATGATCAGCTAAGCCCTATTTGGCTATTCCAGGAGCAACTGTTCATGACTATTATGGGGAAATCCCTTACGGGGAGGACGTACACTAGTTACATTTATATATGAAAAATCACGGCCAGCTGATATAACACAGGGTCTTCCAAAAGAAGAAAAGGTGTTCGACCATGAGCCAGAAGTAAAAAAGCTGCACACTTTAAAGCAGAAAAGGAACTGCTATGAAGTTTCTCTCAAGCAGGCTTTTCATACAATATGACTAACTCCAATCCATGAAGTGCGCAAACATTGACATTATCCCTACATTCCACATCCCATAAAAATTTAAGAGATTGGGATATGATACCAAAGTTCTCCTATAGGCCATAAACTTACCCATTTTTTCTTTTACCTCGAGTACATTACTCTTTTTACCTGGTTATAAAGAGAACTCATAATGCCCACCAATATGATTAGTAAAAGGGACTCCAGTCCCAAGTTAGCCAAGATAACCCCTAAGGCTTATCAAATTGAGCTTGCTCTGTAGTTTGTCAAAAAGGGATAGGTAAAGCTCGGAAGCATCTCCCAGACCAGTACACACAGAAATTTTGTGCTCTTCAGCAGTACTAGTAATAGAAATGGGAGCACAAAACAAAGCTACTAAATGACTTTAATATTGCTGCGCTGACCAAGACCAGAAAATTGGTAACATCCCCATCCTACCAAAACCAATGCGATCACTGTCATAGTGTCATGGGATTGTAACATTGTGAATCTCATCCCTTCCTCTCCTCTAATTGCTCTAAATGAAATTGACATGAGGGTTAACATCTTTGGGAATATGACCCACCTGACACTAGCAATGCTAAACACATCCCACCTCCACAGGAGATGCAAAAAGAACAGTTCAGAATATGAAAAGATGATCCACAATCTTGGCCTCTTTACAAACACATATAACACACCTTGGCGGAATTACTATCCCAGAACCACCTCTAGATGGAATCATTTGGGGCAAGCCTTAATCTTAGATGCCACTTCAACACTCAAATCAACTGAAAAAATAACTTCCTCATGATCAAGAGGCCAGACTAGAATTCAATTCTTATTGGACATGGACTATACTTTTAAGAGTCAAGAATCTAAAAGAAATCTTGATCATTTGCATATCTCTAGCAGAGTTCTAACTGTGAAAGAGGTAATTTGGACAACAAGATGTGAAATGAGCAACAATTTGATCGAATAGCCAAAGAGTGAGAGTGAGGGAACAAAAAGATTTTTTTTCTTTAGTTCAACCTTTAATCGATTACGCATAAAACATTAAAAAAAAATAGAACACTATCAATTATTCAATCTCTGTAGATACAGAGCACTGTATGAACTAAGAATCTAACTTAATTTTCTCAATAGTCAAGACGCACAATGAAAATCACGCACATAATCAGTACATACAGCAAAGTACAAACTTACATAATATAATTGAAAAATCATCCCTTTTTATAATCAGTGCATCCTTGCACTTCAATCTAGTATATGATAAGAGATCAACGATCTTCACCAAATACATGAAAACTGTGCTTGGTTGAACAAAACATTTCCTACTATCATATATTGGTTAAATACATCCAACTAGATCTGAAATGAGAAGGGGACATACAATTTCAGTAGGTTTGTTAGAGTTGTACTCGTTCTTCTTCGACTCCACAACCTTCTCCAGTGTTTCCTGGTCCCAATCCTCCATAGTTTCTTAAGAAATGGAGCAGCAAACCAAGTCACAAAAAAATTCATTTAAATTGTGTAAGAGCTCAATAAACAGCAGAATCAAAACAATTACTAAAAGATAGAAGAGTGCAATCACCTTCGTCACGCTTGTCACTGTAAATATCAATTTTCTCACCCTTCCTCTGAATATTCAAATCGTGAGAGAACTTGCATTTAAAACCCTTGGTACACTGACCCGCCTTGAAAAATTCACAGAGTATAGACTTGGGATCAACACCTATTCAAAATCCAGTTTTCTGTTACGAACTCATTCCAAAAAAGAAAACTATACCAAACAACCACTATTCTTTTTACACCCATATCATGAACACAACACAATTTCATTCAATCAACAATTATTGCACACAACCCATACCCGGTGGTACTTTTGGCTGACTAACAGCAATCTTGAACAAATCATTGAGCTCCTTTTCTCTTGCCTTCTCTTCTTCCTTCTTTTTCTGTTATCCACATCCAATTTGAGTGTATATCAATACCCAAAAAAAAAAAAAACTCCTCCAAAGATTCAATTTTTCAATAAAACTCTACTCAACCCACCAATTTTTTTGTACCCAGGTAGAGAAAATATGAATTGAAATAAACATTTGAAGTGGGAATATTTTCCCATCAAATCAAGCAGCATATTCAGTAAAAAAAAAACAATATATATTTATGTACAAAAAGAGTAAGAGGAAACCTTAGCAGCGACTTTAGCAGGATCGACTTTAGGCTGGACGGATTGGTGGAGAGATTGGACGTATTTTTGGACATTTTTGCTCTTATTCTTGTTCTTCAGCCCGAAAGTTTTGTCCTCTACCTGCTTCTGCTTCTTCGCCACATCTGCTTTCGCTGATTTCGGAGGCATGGCTGTTCACTGCTCAGCCTAATTTCAACCGAGCTTAGAGCTTATTGAGATCGGTTGATTGAAATCGAGTAACAAACCACTGAACCAAAGCTCCTCCGTCTGTGTCAAAAAATGGGGGGTGCAGCGAAAGAGGAAGAGGGTTTTGCTTTGCTTCTTTTTTTCTTTTTTTTTTTTCCCCTACTGCAATTACTGATTTATCCTTGCCCTAATTTTTCAGGAAGCAAATCATCAAATTACTGCTGATGTAATATTTAAATTATTTTAAAATGATAATTAAAAATAAAAATCAATAATTGTAAAGCTTCCTTTCCAGGTCGGTCTGCGAACTAGATGACCCATGTGTTAGCTATGTCGTCTTGTTTTTTGTCAGACACAATAGAATGGATTGGTTTTCAATTTCTTGAGTTTGTTATTCTTCGTCTTGAGAACGATATAACTTTATAAAGTTATTATTTTCGTTAAAAAAAAAATGTAACAAAGCTAACAACACTATCAATGAATCTCCAAATTTCATTTGTGTGTGAGTTGCATGTATTTATTACGTAATGATGATGTTGGTACAGTAACGAATATAATTTTTTTCTCTGGTTTAGGTTTTGTTTAAGTAACTATTTCGGTAAAAAAGATAAAATTATGAGTGTGAGTGATGGAAAAATCAAGCGAGTAGGAATAATGTTTGTGTTGAATGTATTAAAGGTAAAACCAAAAATAAGAAAAAAACAAGAGTTGAAAGAGCAAAAGACGCCCTTACATATCAACATACATTAACCATTTTTTAAGGTTTCATGGAATGGTCAACGATATTTTATTGCATTCATTGACGATTAATCTCATAATGACTATTTACTTAATACATGAGAAGTCACAATCGTTAGAACTATTCAAGCCATTAAAGACCTAAGTTGAAAAATTACTTGACAACATTATAAAAGCAGTAAAAATTTGATTGTGGTGGTGAATACTGTGGAAGCTATAACGGATTAGATTAACAAACATCTATTTCCTTTTGCTCTATACTTAGAGGAATGTGAAATTGTCCCACAACCTCAAAACACCGCATTGGGTTACCTAAACATGAATTGTGTAGATAAGAGACGAAATAAAACTCTCGAGAATATGGTGATAAGTATTTCTCATACGATCTTACCTCAGGCTAGACTGTAATTTACATACTTAAAAGATCTCCCAGTAAAGTTGCAAATAAAACTCCTAACAAGTCATGGACAAATAAAAAGCATGTCTCAACGCATATACGAGTTCGGGGTTGTTAGGTTCAAGCAAAGTTGTATAAGCTTGACAAGAAAAAACTAGAAACGATAACTATTAGCAACTATTTTGTATATAAGATAAATAAGAGGTTTAAGTGATTAGGGGAGTTTTTGGAATTTTAACATTCTCCAAGTAGAATTGTGTAAAATGCAAGTAGATAACAACTTGGGCCTTATGCTTACATATTCCAAAACTTGAGTGCGGTTCCATATTATAATTCATAAGAGAGAGAACATACACATACGCCTAAGAAAATAAGTAGGTTAGGTTCAGATATGATTTATATATGCATTCTTGCTCTTTAGAGGTGTTTGGCAAAGATGGACTCAACGACACCTTGCGCTATTGGGTGGTAACAATCCCGAGCCTCTGCAAACACCCTTTTAGCTAAGATCTTTTCTTCTTCCTTTCCAACGCCTTGTGCAAGAGCAGTGTAGAGTGGACGGAGGTACTTCATCCTTCCAACTTCCTTTAGAGTTTTCTCCACCTCACCATAGTAATCTCTACACCTTGAAGAAATGGCCAACTGGAGAAATGCCACCTTCACTTCATAATCCTTAGATTCTGATAGCCTGTACCGCGCATCCAAAGCCAAGATCTGTGAAACCAATCAAAGAGACTAATGAGAAAATTAAGACAAGAGACTACTAGCTTATAGCGTTTATGATCCTTGCTCCACGTGTTTGGGTCTACCAGAAATATACTGGAACAAGAGCGTCACAGGCAAAAATATGAATTCAACTTAAAAACCCAAATAAGCAACTCAAGCTGACATTGGAAGACTCTGTAGTGTTGTATAAAAGCCATCTAATAAAGCAGAAACAGATTCTTTATGAATACAAAAAAAAAAAAGAAAAAAAAGATCAATACATAAAAGCTAAAACGGGACAGCCTGTACTTCTTGCATAATTGCATTGTAATCAATTAATGTGCAGCTTCTCTTTTCTAGGACAGTATGTTTGGTTTCTCCAGGATGTACAAGGTACACTAAAAGAGTTCAAAGAAAGACTAGCCTATGAACTTAGACATAGTGACAGACTGACTGGTCTAAATGCCAGTTTACATTTATGGTAATTGGTGATAGAACGACAAATATTGCATCTGACAGCTATATATGTGTAGCAACAATTTTTTTCCATACAAGTTCTAAGTTCAAGTAACTAAGTCACCAGTGAGGCAGTGAGCACCAGGAATGAAACTTTTGTCAAAAGAAAATGAACTACAGGCACTCTAAAATGATGAAAAACCAACTACATGTGCATCTATAACATAATCTTTAGTCTATCTAGTACTCTCAAATCAAGTCATATTTCTACAGTAATTTCATTCTCAGAAAAGTTACATGACTGTACTATGGCCAGCTCTCAACAGCATTCAAAGATTCTGTCTAAACTCAATCGCATGCATCAAGTGTGAAGGTAACATAAGCATCTACAACAAAACAGCATTTGTTGCCTGACTCAACCATTAAATTAATGCACTATAGTGAAAAACATCATCGAACCCAAGAGCTATTTCCATGAACCAACAAAAATTATGGAACTCTGCACAAACAAGACAGAACAAGAAAAGAAAAAAAATTGGGAACAAAGAAGAAACCCTACCTGTGATGCTTCAGCAGTTTTGGGCAAGTTCTCCAAGTAGAGTTCCCATTCCATCCCGTGCCAATCAGCAACTTCATCTTCCTTTGGCATCCTCCCAATCTTAAACTCATTTGCCAGTGAAACAATCTTTGTATATATATTGGAAACGGGTTCATAGGCATCTGGGGGAATTCCAGTGCCTTCAGTCCATAATATTATATCAACATCTTTCTCTATTCCAGGCACATTTGTTTTCAAGAAACTGAGAAATGTATCCGTATCAATTGATTGGAACTTGAATGTGGCAATATACTTCTTTAGGAACTCATCAAATGCAGGCCTCCCAATCTGGGCATTCAAGAGAAAGCAAATCAATCAAGTTCACTCCATTAAAACATTGAAAATTTAAGCTTTGAATATGCAGAGCATCATACCTGCCGCTCTATCCGCCAGAGAAACTGGAACCCTTTCTCATAAGGAACTTGAGAATATACATCATCAGGGTTCACTCCTTCCTGATTGGTTTTCAGCTTTGTGAACTCCATGTTGTCCTTGAATCTCTCCATTTCCTCATTTAACCCCCTCCAGCCGATTCCAATATTCAGAGCAGCTATGTCCTCTCCTTGCACAGCCTCAACAATTCTTCTCTCCGCATATGTAGTGAAACCCTATAACCATACATTGACAACTAGCAATGAACAAGAACCTTCACACAACAAGATAAAGGAGAATCTACCATGCCTAGTACATTGACCATATATCAACAATATGAACAATACAATCAATTACAAAACATAATATAATAGAACATTGGATCCATAATATATACCTCATTCAACCAAAAATGATCATTTGTCTTGTTAGTGATCAAATTACCAGTCCAGCTATGAGCTAGCTCATGCGCCACGACCTGAGCCCCACTTGCATCTCCCTTGATTACAGTAGGAGTCAAGAACACCATCCTCGGATTCTCCATACCTCCATATGGAAAACTTGGTGGCAATACCAAAAGATCAAACCTTTCCCACTCGTACGGCCCAAACAGCTTCTCCCCCTGCCGTATCATGTTCTCTGTCCCTGCAAATTCGGTCGCCGCCCGTTCCCAACCTGAAGGCACCGACTCCGCATAGATCCTAGTCCTCGGTCCCACCTCCCTGAACCCAAGCTCCCCAACAGCAAAAGCAAACAGGTACGGAGGCACGGGCTGCTCCATCACAAACTCCTCCACCACCCTCCCCTCCGCACACCACAGCGACTCCCCGCAAACCAGCTCCGCGCCTTCGCCGGCGCTCGGCGGACGCCGCTCCACGTGCCTGGCGGCCATCACGGCCGACAGGTTGTGGGGGATGTTGATACGCGCGCTGTAGCAGATGCGCCCGGCGGGGGTGTCCTGTGACGGGAAGACGGAGCGCGCGTGAATGGATTGGCATTGCGTGTAGACAAAAGGGAAGGTCTTGTTGAAGGTCTGGGGTGGCAAGAGCCACTGGAGAGCCGAGGACTGCGGCGAGGTGGAGTAGGTCACGAGAAACGAGGAGTGATCGGAGAGCACGACGGTGAGCTCCTGACCCTTAACGGCGTCGACGTCGGAGAGCGAGAAGGAAAGCGGGGTTTTGGTCTTGGGGTCGACGACGGAGAGGACGGTGAGGGAGCGAGCATCGAGGGAGATGGGACCGGAGTGAGGATTGGGGAGGGAGAGGAGGGCGGAGGCGTGGATGGTGGAGGAGGAGAAATCGAAGTAAAAGGAGAGGGAGATGTGGGTGGTGAGTGGGTGAGTCGAATCGGTGAAGGAGTGAGGATCAATGGGCGCCATTGGAGAGGAAATTAGGGTTAGGGTTAGAGCTGGGAATTGGGAAGAATTGAAGCTTTAATCTGGGGACGACGAATAAGAAATATGGGAAATGGAAGTGTGTGGTGTGTGTAGTGCTACTGGTTTCAGAAGAATCGAAGATTGGTGAGCTTGAGTGTTTTGATTTATTAATCAATGACAATAATGGAGCATTTTCATTTTGTTCCCTATTTTTAAATTTGGAGGGAGATAAAAGCAAAAGCCAAGGTATCAATGAAAACAGAGAGCATCAAAATGCAATATTGAGAAGGTAAAGAATGACATAGAGCATCCGCAAAACTAAACTTTGTCTCCATGTTTGGTAACTTTTACTTCCTCATATTTGACATCTTGGACTATTTTTAACTATAATTTTTTTTTTGGGTTACTTTTGAGTATTTTGATCTATCCAAAGCTCTTTCCATACAAATTTCATTTGTTAAATTGTGAAATTACCTAACTGCCCCTAACAAAACATTATTCTTTCCTTCTTTGATTTTTATCCAAAATTCTGGCCATTTAGGATGGCTGCTGGAAGCGATTCCGGCGTCGGATGCTGCCGAAATTGATGGTGGAGCATCCTCGGAGTGTCATAAATTCAACCCAACTGATGGTGTGGTCGAATTCTCATCGAGGAAAGAGATCGGCACAGAGCTGTGTGCTGGCTGGAAATTTTTCCAGCATCAATTGGTTGTAAACTTGAGATGAGTTGATTCGTCGGCTGCTTCTCAATCTAGTGGTTCCGGATATGATGACCCATTCTCGTTGGGGATGGAGAATCGATGACGAAAATTTTGGTGTTCACCTAGAGTGGTTGCCGAAAGCGTTTCCCGACATCAGATGTTGCCGAAATTGATGGTGAAGCATCCTTTAAGTGTCATAAATTCAATTCAAGTGACGGTGTGGTCGGATTCTCGTCGTGGAAAGAGATCGACGTTGAGCCGTGTGGTGGTCGGGGAATTGTCTGACATGAAGATAAAAAACTTAAGAGCATTTTATGCCATTTTGAAGAAAAAATTGACATGTGTAGTGCACATGACATGATTTGTGGCGTTTGCCGTCAACTTGGATGGATGGAAAAGGATTTGGATAGATTAGGGTACTCAAAGTTACAAAAAATAATTAAGGGTAATTCATTGCAAATTGTGTCAATTATAGAGTAGTAAACAACAATTAGCCATTTTAATAATTAATATTTTTAGATTGTAACGTCGGTAAATGTCTTTTTTGAAATTTATTTATTTGTAAGTATAATGGAGGAGATGAAGGAAAGATGGTAGAGAAAACGGTTAAATTACCCGATTTCATTATCTACAACATGCGCATAGTAAATGTGATCAACAAATAATGGTGTTCTATATTCCAAATCAAGGCCAAGGGATGCACTTGATCCCTAAGAATCTTTATTATCAAACAAAAAAAAAAAATCAATTGAGCTAAGATCATCTTCTTCTACGAGGGGAACTGAATCCATCCAATCTTGTTTGGTTGAATGCGATTGCGGTCTCTGTTATACAAGAATCGCAACCCAAAAATAGACCACAAGAGTGTCACAAGTGCGTCTTGAGGGGTCAATTAACTTTAGATGGAGTAAGCGAGGCTATTTAGGCCCAAAAATGTGTCCAAGGGGCCTTTTTAAATGAAATGAATCATATTAGAAATCAAAGTGTAATTATAAAAAGTTAAGGTAGTTGGATTTATTGATGCAATTACGGTACAATTGTCCAGTCATGGTTGGTCCGCTAATTGGTCCTAAGAGGAGAAATATCATATGCACTTTTTCTCAGAAGGTAGATGATGTGCACGTTGACGTCTGTTCGATAAAGAAGGTCAAGTTGATTGTGACCTGGTGCAATTGCGTCCACGAGGAACCGGGTGAGGATGTGAGTCGAAGTTCAACTCGAGCGAGTACATGACTTTTGGAGTTTGGATCGTGTACGTGCGCTATGGATGACAAATCTTGCATTTGTCACATGTCTTGCGCTAGTTGGACGAGACTTCTAGGCATGAATCTGGGGTTTTTTGGGCTTTTAGCTCAATGAAATGATAAAATTGGACAATTGGCCACAAAACTTGAAGAATTAGACAACTAGCCCCCTCTTTGATTTTTGCATTATTATATTGAGGGCTTGGCGCCACTCTAAGCCCCCAATATAATATTCGCAAAAAATTTCCCTCCCTGGAATTCCAACTCCGGCCACCGGCAAAAATATATATTTTTCTTGGGTTCAAAACAAAATTATGTTCTTTTACACATAGTTAGAAAATTTTCAATTTATACACTTTGCTGCCACCAATAATTGTCACAA
>JAYMTA010004330.1:0-12790 GCA_036897625.1 Pelargonium cotyledonis | reverse complement strand
CACTAGCTGCTTCGCCCTCGCGTGTCTGAACCGCGTGTGTTGAAACCCAACACCCACCTTCCTCTCGTCGTCTAACACCGAGAGCGTCGCCGCCCGTTGCCTTTGATACCTTTTATTCAAATCCTAAACTCAAATGCCACAGAGAGCATATACACCACCGGCGGGAAAAGACCACTTTTTCTCTACGGCGGCTAGGGTTTACACCACCAGTTGAGAGAAAAAACCCTATTTTTCTTCTTTCTAAGTTATACAATAAACCACTTTTTTGGGTTTCAATTTTTTTTTTAGGAAATAAAACTTAATTTCATTGATCACATATCAGCAAACACCAAATCCGAAATAAAAGACGGACCAGTCTAGCCCAACCAACAGTCTAAATCAATCGATCTCGATGACCTCGCCAAAGCGTGAGCCACACTACATACATGACTTTGCACCTCAAATTATGGAGATTAATTGCAAATGTTAATATAAGGATCTTTCATATAAAAAAAAAATCGATGTTAAACTAAATGTTAATGTAAAATGTGATTATTGGTGATATCAATTAAGCTACACAATAAAAAATACACAACATCTTCTTTTTTATCAATTGGAGCTACAAAACAGATGATATATCTTCTCTTTTATCCCAAAACTTCTGAAAGACTCGAGACTCGAATTCGTAAGGTTAAAAGAATTCCAAACCGTTTAAATTGTTTGGTACAACTAGAATTGTGATATTTTTTCTTTTTCTAATTATAAAAATATATGGAACCATTACAATTTACAAATGTACAAGTGTCGTATTGGTATTGGCAATTTGATAAAATCGCAAGTAAGGAGATGCAAAATGGTTAGCATGGAAAGGTTAATACTCTTGGTAGTTGTACATTAACTCGTGAAAATTGAGTGATAAAACTTTATGGTCATTAAAAAGTTAATAACTATAAACTCTTTGAATGATGATGATTTTTTGACACTTGTTATCATATGCCAAATTTTATAAAAATAAAATATTTTTTTTATTTAAAAATTATCATTATTATTATTTTATCCAATCAAAGTGTTAACTTTTTATTTATTTATGATAAAAAAATTATTATTTTATTATCAAACAATTAGTGGGACGATAGTAGAAAGGCTTAATCCATAATAGAACATACCATACTCATTCTAATGAGATGATGCGTCCAAAGGATAGTTATTGTAGATGCCTTAATAATAAAACAATTGAATCCCCAGAAATTATTATTTTAATTTATTTGTTTTTATATAGAAAAGAGTAAAACAGTAATTGGAGTCTGAGAAATGAGTGGACAAGTCTGATCTCCGTTGAGAAAGCTCTGTAATAATCTCTCCAATGGCGGAACAACTTGAAACGGTGTCGTCAAGCTCACAATATCCAGTCTCTGCTTCCAAATCGCCCCAAGAAACTCTCAAGCAACCCCAGGTTTTAACTTCAAATCTATTCAATTTCTTTTTTCTGTTTTTTTAACTCAGATGCTTTCTATTTCTCTGTTTCCTTCCCCTTTGGTCTCTCCAGAGATCTCTATTTTCGGGGATTAATTTTCGATTTTTCGCATTGCTTTTTGCCGTGTTCCTGCAATTGTGGGAAATACTAGGGAGGTTCTGTAATGGGTTAGTCGCAGGATTTGATTGAGAAGGTAGGTTTGATTGTTGTAGAAGATTTTTTTATTGGAGCTTTTGAATTTATTATTTTGTTAAGTTATGTTTGAATGATGATTGGAATTGAATCTAATGAAACCAGAAATTTTGGGGTTCTAACAGTACAAAGTTTAAGAAAATGAATTATTTTCCTTTTTTTTTTTTTGAACTATTTTGTGGTATAAATGAGTTAATGAGAATAGGATCCAATAATCCACCATTGTTGATTTGGTCATGCTCTGTTAAATACAGTCCTTTCAACAATCCCAGAGCCCGAATTTCTTATAACAATAACAGTATAGAGTTGCACCTTGCAATATAACGATATTGGAGAGAAGTCTGTTGCAATTAATTTTCACATATCAGTATACACCTCTATTTTTTTATTTGAAATAAAGCCATTTATTCTATACACGTTAGTACAAGAAGTGGTGTCCTGAGAAAGTGAACTGGTAGGATCATCTGGTATACTGAACTTATGCATCACCTACTATATGAAAAACTGCTCCTAAACTCTTAGCTTTGTATTTTAGTCATGAAAGAAGTGGAAACAAGATTGTTCAGAATGTTGGGAAATTCATATACCCAGATTCGTTTTTGCCCCATTGATAGGCTCAGCTTTCTATTTTTAGACACTTACTGTGTTAAAAGCATTTAATCTCTGCTTCATATATTCTATATGTTCCTTGCCTATTCATCCTCTGGTTAAACCTTTCTTTCTTTCTTATTTTCATTTTGGAGGGTTGGAATGTAATGTGTTTGCTAAATCAACACAGTGTCAAGCTTTTTGAGATGTTGAGCATCTATAAAGAGGTTGAAACTGTGGAGCATCCTCATTTACTGTTCTTTGATGGTTAGAAGGTATTCCTTTGTGTTACCATCTCTTGGGTAGCTTGTGTTCTTCCATAATCAGTGTTGTTGTGTTGCAACCTGCCCTTTAAGGGTAACTGGTTTTGATACTTACATGTGTGTTGTGCTTATATAGTAGCAATACCTCTGGCACTTAGGGTTAGTGATTGTTTTTTTTAATTGTTCTTCAAGCAAGCATTGTTCTTAAGAAGTTGTTGTGGACTGATCTTTTCTTTTTTGGTTTTGTACATTATATAAAAAAGAAACATTTCACATGTTATGATTTGCATTGTGTTTGAGAACAATCGAATAATGCGCATATGCTTTTGGAAACTATTATTATTATGTCATGTTTATTTTTTCTTGTTCTCTCTTACTCATATATGTTAGTTGTCATCTCAGGTTCCCGCATCCTCTGGTTTCCCACCTTTTCCAAATGGTGATATGCAAATGTTTCCAGTTATGTACCCTGCACTTGTTCCGGGATTGAATCCTTTGCAAAATCAGGAACAGATGAATCGTGGAGCTGGTATTTATGCTGTTCCTGTTCTACCGTTTATGGGGCATGTGGCAGGACTTCCATCAAACACTCTTATTCCTCTTACTTACAATGTACCCACGTAAGTAAATCTGACTATCTGAGGCTGCATGCAAGTTTGGAAAGTTAAAAATTGTGACAATTTCCAACTTTATTGTTTTGTAAAAATTCTGCTCTTTATTTGGATCATTTGTAAAAAGAGATCATCAGAGCTCATGAGCACAAGAAGTATGCAAATGTAAGAGACCCCAGATAGGCTAAATGAAAAACAATAGAGGCTAATAGGCTATACTATTTACAATGTCCACATCACATGTATAAGTGCAGCTGCAAAAAACAATGCCCAGAGCTCCTACTAGCTGTTTGATGCTTTCAAAGCCCCATTATTTTACTTTCCCCCTTTTCAGAACCACAAAACCTTCTAATAGCTAATAATAAGAAACAATTTCAGATCTTACTAGGAACTATGTTTTAATTAGATTATATACTTGCTAGATGGGAAGGGTTCTATGTGTCTTGATGGTGCACGAAAATCTGCTGAATTGTGTTGCCTCTTTAAATATGGCATATGATGACGCTCTGAGATCTTAGATATTGAAGTGGTTTCTTAAAGTAGTTTATATACTATACTATTGGATATGTGTAAGTGCAACTGGTACATGCATTTTTTCTGCAAAACTTACTCTGGTTGTCTATTTTTCTTTTGTCTTCATCTGGTTTTATGTTTTTCCAACAGCAGTAGGCATGCGGAGGCTGGGGCAACAAGTGAGCAGGGGCAAGTGGGAGGACAACATCAGCATCAACAAGCTGCACCTCAAAGACAAGTTGTTGTTAGGAGATTCCAAATTGCATTTCAGCTTGATCTGTTGCTTATACTGAAGCTGGCAGTTGTAATCTTTTTGTTCAACCAAGATGGGTCAAGGCAAAGGCTCATCGTCCTTGTGTTTTTTGCTTCACTTATTTATTTGTAAGTATCCAAAGCTGAAACCATTATCAGTGTGAGATTTGTTCTGCATGCAACGCTTTTAAGGTACTAAAATATCTTGATGTGGGGTGCTGCAGATATCAAACAGGAGCACTGACACCTTTAATAAGGTGGCTATCTCAAGGGATGCAGAGGGCAGCTGCACCTCCTCATCCACCAAGGGCTGCTGTCAGGCACGAAAATCTTCCTGGCCCTCCGAGACAAGGAAACGACAATGCTGCTTTGGCAGGTACTTTCCAATTACTGTAATTTATGCTTGAGCAAATTGTGTCTCAGAAAAATTTGGACAGGCAGTCATATGGTGCATTCACATATCACAAAAAGTAGAATCTTGACTTCTGTGAACAAAACATCTTGAGTCTTAATCAACTGGTGGTACATAAGTTTCCTCTTTATCTAATGTGGGTGTGTTGATCAGTTTAGTGAGAGACTGCCTTCTAGCAGGCTGCATTAGTTGAGAGATAATCTGTGTTGATTTTTTCGGGGAATTATATGTTTTGTAGTAATATGTTGAGCACGTGATTGTAACTTTTGAGCGTGTTTCGTAAATTCATCATCATATTGAAATGATTCTCTCATGCTTTTAGTGCTTTTTGGGATAACTTACCGAGACTTGTTTCTTTTAACACAACTCGTGGCAGAAGGACAACAAGGAGCTGAAAATGAGAATCATCAGGCGGCAAATGCTGGAAATCGAGGAGTTGAGAATGAAAATGTGGGAGAAGCAGGAGCGAATGGTGGCAACCAGTGGTGGGGAATAGTGAAGGAGATCCAAATGATTGTGTTTGGCTTCATAACTTCCCTTCTCCCAGGTTTCCACAACATAGATTAGATAATACTATGTATCAACAAGTGATTGAGCCTGTTTAGCAAATCAAAATGTTGATAACGCACGGATTTTGTTTTAAAATAAATGTAAATTGAAAGGCACTGAATTGCAATAGTAGGTTATAAGTTGATGGTAATGAACTCTCGAATGTATTTTGAAATAGAGAATTCAATCAGAAGCAGAAGTGCTTTGTGTTGTGTATGTTATTTCTATTCTAGAGTTTCAGTGACTATGCTAGCTAAAGCCTGAACCTAAGCACAATATCAACTACTTTTTTCCATAACAAATTTCATAGGTTTTTAATTATTTGATTACCGAGGCAAGTTGGGTCAAGCGACTTAAGCGATGCGTTGTTCCTTTGAGAGTTTGAGGTCTCGAGTTCGAGTCTCTTTGCTGAAGGTATGGGGTGTGTTATCGGTGTTTATAGAGGAAAGCTATCTTGTGCAGCTCAACTGAAAAAGAAAAGGAGAACAAAAAAAAAAAAAAAAAAAAAACTATTTGATTAACTCAACTCAAGAACTGTGCCAGTCAGAAAAGGAAAAAAAAATATCAATTTTATGGCTTCGCCCGGGCTCGAACCGGAGACCTTCAGTGTGTTAGACTGACGTGATAACCAACTACACCACGAAACCTTCTGGTCAATGCTTGGTTGAGAAATATACTAAAACACAAATAAATGAAAAGTTTTTTTACTCTGACATCGGATACACTCTAAAACACATCCAATTATATATACCATCATTCTAGCAATCTATAAAATGAAATAATACTAAGATTAGGAGCATCCACCAACCATTCTACCAAAGCTAAAAAGGAAATAACACTGAACTGAACAGGCTATTCTTATCCTGCCCACCATACCAACTCGGGGACTCAATAATTTTCATATCGTCTAATCCGAATCTCAATTATTTAGTTTGTTCACTAAGGCGCTCGCCAAAATTTGGTAGTTACTATAATGTCATAGGGATGGGAACAGAGAAGCTCTACAAACTGGCTTTCTTTAGGCACTACCAAAAAACATACATTAATTACACTGTATATACATTCAGGTAAATAAGTTACATCTCCGATAACAGATTGCTGATTTTCCGAAGCTCCTTTAGAGCTGCCACTGCTGTAACTTGCCCTTTTTCCACTATTGCACTTTTCGATATGTTCTCCACCTGCTCCCGCTCTTGTTGAAATACTGATTCTATTACCTGCGTATACTTATTTCATTAATCATTTATTACAACACAATTACCTAAACTCTGCAAACACAAATGCTTGCTTTAAGGAAGTGCCATTTCTTCAGAAATCAAATTTTAGAACTTACCTGAATATGTTCCAGCATGGATTGCCCTAGATTCTTCAAAGTGCCCATCACATTCGGGTCTGTGCTGTCTCCTTTCTCATTACCGTTATCACTACATGATCCACTAGACATAGAAGTCACTGTTGCAACACTGCGATCATTCTGAGGATTAGAAGAATTTGTAGCCTCAGCAGCATCTTCTCCTTTCTCAGATGTTCCTTCACCAACAACAACATGCCGTCCAAACTTCCATAACCAGTGGAATTTACTCAGAAGGAGCTTTCGCTCCTTCACAACAGTGACTGGTTTTCCCGTGGGAACCTTAGAATTTTGTGAGGCCTCCACAAGAAGTTTTGAAACTGAAAGAGATAAATCCTCCCTGGCAGTCTGGGAATGATCATCATTGTCATCGATAGACAAATAGGATGCAACACTACTTTTCTCAGATTCAATTTCTTGGGCATTATTAGGAAGACTACACGTTGGATCCAAGAATATGGATGAACTCTCTGCACTGCCACTATTTCCACTTGCACCACTCTCTTCAGATGTGCTAGTAAAATTTGTATCACCTTCTTGTCTCTCCACCTCAACTTTAACAGAGAGATGATCACTTTGAACTGCTACTTCATGATGCCCCACTTTACTGAAATCCTCCTCTGAGCCAAGTACCCTAGACAGATCTTGGAGCAAACTTCGTCTAATAGAAGACCTGGAGTCCTTTTTGCCACTCTCAGCCTTAGCTTGAGATGGGTCAGATCCTGTTCTAGATAGCCTCAATCTTACTTTCTCAGTCCATCCTCTTTTCCGTGTTGGAGCAGGTTTTCCTGAACCACCTTGCTTAAGTTCTTCGGCTTTCTGCAAAACCCTCCATCTCTCTTCCCAATAGCTGTCATTCACCAGAATTATTGGAGTTTTTGAAGGAGCAGATTCAGATGAACTTCTCACAACCATTAACTTACTCCGACCTAGAGGCCCACTAATGAAAGGAATTGAGGATGCGACATTAGTGTCCAGAGCGAGAGCCTTCAAAGACTTTGCCTTCTCTATTAGCTTCTTCAGATCCACATTTTCTGGAAAGTTTAGCAGTCTCTGCAGACAGTATGTAGCATTTTCAGTGGCAAGAAGAGAAGATCTCAGATAAAGTATCATGGAAACAGCCATAGCTGAGATATATGCTCCACGATGCGAAGAAAGAATCCTAAAGCCTGCATCATCTTCAGTCTCTTTGTCTAATTTACTATTGTCTGCTGCAAACAATTCATCCCAGACTATCAGGAGATCTTCAAGCACAAACTCACGTCCAAATAAAACTCGTAACCATCGGAGTGCAAAGTATTGGGGTTCAACCCCAAGCTCGACAAGGTGGCTATGCAGAGATGAATCTACAACAGACAGCAAATGGTACAATGCTGTAGAAGCTTCAATGACAGGAGGTAAACCAGAGTGGGAACCACCTACAGGGGAAGGTGAAAAAAAATCTGCCATGGAAACTGCACCACCGGCACCACTCATCAAAGCATCAAACATACAGTATGCATCATGTTCCATAAATTTCTCAGATAAGACGACACCCAATTCACCTTCAGCCCCATAAGCATCACTAAGCAATATAATGGTCTGTATCTCAGGATCAAGCTCATCAAGGCTCTTTACTGAATTCCTAGGAAAGCCGATCTCATCTTCTAGGGAATCAGGGAACTTTTTTAAATCAAAATTATAAATAAAAACATTGTCGTGAAATGATAAGCCATCAAATTTGTCAATGAACTGGTCTTCATGGAGCTTTCGCACTTGTGAAAGACGCTCAATATCCACATGAAGAACATATAACAGAGGAGCTAAGAGTTCATGCATTCCTACAAAGAATAGCGAAAAGTGAGAAATGCATATGCCAGAAATCCAATAACAAAGGATGAACAATCTCAAATTACTAGTAAAGAAAAAAGAAAACTCTCGGTAAATCTTTGTCAGACATTGAGGGAAGAACAAATACTCATTGCGGCTTCCTTAGTTTCCAAATCATAATCCAATGGAATACGGTTGCCCGAGAACAAAGTTGTTGCCACTTTCTTTCCATATAAAAGGAAACCACAGAACAGAATTTTCCTGTTTCTAACATTGTGTGTTTACACATATATAGCACAATATGTTTACAATATATGTTGTGTTCATCAGAAGCATAAACTTACCTTGTCTATAACCATAGTCTGGATGTCTAAGACACCATAATAACAAGATTCTTCTTAAGACACCTTGGCAACCTGATGTCTGGAAGTAGCTTCCATGTTCTGGATATAAACGTGATAAATCTTGGTCAACCATCTTCTCCAGCTCAGCACTACGAAAGAATCGACCCCAGGAGCTATCTGCATGGCAAGGTCAAAGAAAATCAATACAAAGTAGTGATTGCATAAATCACCAGGGATCTATTTTAATTTGTAATGCATTGAAAACACAAAATTCAACATATTGGATCAAGATGGAATAGGCATCATTATAAGAGAAACATACTGATGCCTAGGACTTCATAAACTGCCTTTAGTCCAAAATTGATCATAATGGTTGAGTTAACATGGCAGTCAATCTTGGATTATGCCATTTATAACAACTGATTTGGCATAGAATGCCACGACATTACAAATTAGGCCAAACAAAGTTCATGGCACTTGGCAGAATCAAACAGGACCCACTAGTTCTGCAATGGACAAATGCCAAAACGCACTTAATTTTGGCTGGTGCATAAAAGAAATAAAAAGATTTACCTGGATTTTGTGATAAGGGATTGTCCATGACAAGATCAGGTGAATTATTACCATCCTTGGGAATATTTGGATCAATTAGGAGGCGCCTTCGCAAACCAGCATATCTAAACAAGAATAGACATGAAACTTAGGACCATTTATTCATGTTAAACTCCAAAAAAGCAGAAATCAAAACAGCACAACTCTAATTGACCACAATAAAATATCACTTTCAAATCATGTGTTATAAACTTTAAATACCAGTTGGACTTACGTTGAAGCCATGGGATTGTCTTATTTATCCATTAGACTAGAAAAGATTCGCAAATTACTCAGCTAGCATAACAGATGTCCAAACGTTTACATAATAAGACCAATGCGAGTTCTCATGAAATGAAAGTCATAAATCAAACCACAGCCTTAATTCTTTATGCATAAAATCCAAAGCTAGCAGTCAGCAGTACATTCACAAGAAGCCACCAATATGCTTAACCCTACCTCTCATAGCTTCAATGGCTTGAGAACCATAAACCTCCACTGCCCAACACTGTATATTTTTTACAAGGAATGCAAAATTTCTGGCCCTCTCGAACTCCATTGGCCGGGTAGCAAACACAGCTCAAAACCAACAAAATACAAATAATCTTAGCCACCCATCAGAGCTAATCCAAATCCCAAAAAGATTAACTGGTTGTGTATCTCAAATCCCGAAGAAAAAAAACCAACATTGAGAAAAGCAATTCAAGAAGGGGAAAAAAAAGTGACTGCAGCAAAACCAAAATAAAATGATCAACTCAAGCTAAATCTAAAGCTCAAAATCAAGAGAAATATCCTACATTAAGACACTACCAACAAAGAAGCAAAAAATTACCTCCTTCGAGAATCAGCTGTGACCCGACGAAGATCATCGACGGATGAGGAAGAAGATGGGGGCAAAATCCCGAGATTTATACGCCACAGTACGCCTCTGAGTCCCGCGAAACGACACCTCTCCACCGGAGGTCCCTCGGCCGACAGCTTGAATCCCTCAGGCAATGCCGGCACAATCTCGGCCGGCGACATGGTTTCCTCAATTCAAAGACCCAACAGCCCAAATTCGTTAAAATTTAAAAAACAGCAAAGAGATTCAGAGAGGGAGAAAAATTCACAAACTTGGTTGAATCTCCGGTTGATTGGGAAGAAGTAAAACAAGAATAACGTAAATAACGAAAGGAAAACGGAAATCCGGCGGAGAAAAGCAGGAATTAAGGGCGGGAATCAGAGGGAGAGAAAATGGCGGAAGTGGCGGAGGAAAGAAAAGAGAGACCTCCTCCTCCTGAGGTGGTGGTGGTGGTGGTGGTGGGCGAGAGGAGAGAGAAGATCCAATTGTGTCGACCACAGCTGCATCTTCCTCCTTTTTTCTAGAGAGAGAAAATCAGTTTTGTTTGTTATTTGGAAATGGAAGGAGAGAGAGAGCAAAAGCTGTGGCGTTGTTGGAGAAACAGAGATGATCTGTTTCTCTCTCTGTTACAAACAAACGCTCCTCTTCTTCTTCCTCTTTAATTCGTCATTCATTACCTATTTCCTTTTTCTTTTCAATATAAATAAATTATTTCTGAAAAAACATATCAAAATAATTTGGCACTCTTGACTCTAATTTTTTTTTGTTTTAAGATTTAACTTCAATTATTATTATTATTATTATTATAAAAAAGGGGAATTTTAATTTTTGTTGGATACAAAAACATGAAAATTAACAAGAGATAAAAAAAAAAAAAAAAAAAAAAGTTTGTGTCTCTCTTTCTTTCTATCATTTTGAGAGTCAGATATATTATTTGTTTTTATACGGTTGCCCTTGATTTCAGAGCGGTTACAGTCTATTGGATTTGCATATACCAAATTGTGGTCGTTATTGTTCGTGTAGCAGATCTTGTTTTTATACCAAGTTTAGATTTTGTTAGTGTTTGCAGAGTGGCAGCATAAATTCGCGGTATGTTTTGGTTTGTGTGCATGGAAGGCATCATGAGGAGATCGTAGAGGAAGAGAAGATGACTTGAAAGGTGATGATTTGGTTAGAGTCATCTAATCAGGCTTCGAGTTTGTTTTCGGGTCAGTTGACATACATAATGATGTCAAGAGTTAATTGACAAACCATTTCACGTGGTCGACTTAAACTTCAAGTGTAGTCGTTGTCAGTTGTTCGTGTTCTTCATGCTAGAGGGGAGAATTTCAGGGCGTTCAACTTGATTATTCATGTTGATGGGGAGAAATTCAATGTCTTTGTTTTGACTATTCATGATGTTTCAGTCATTAATGTGCCTCATGTCAATTTTCTATTTTTTGGGTTAGTCTGGGAACTGAATGACTCACGATTTAGTTAAGTCCCCGGTCTCTTAATCAGACTTATCTATGTTATCTATGTTATCGTCCAATTTAACGTAATAAAATATCAATTTCATGTTTTAAAAAAAAACATGAAAATTAGCAAGTATACATCTGTAAATACTTACTACCTTTTTAACACTAAAATGGGTTGAAAAATAAATCTAAATGTGATTAGCAATTGAAAGTTGATTTTTTTCAGATATTGTATGATGTGATAATTAAGATGACAAATTATTTTTTTGTGTAAAATTAGATTTATATATATAATAATTCGAATTTCAATGTAATGCATATTATTTTATAAGTTGACAAGGGAGTTTCTTTCTTCTTCTCCTTTTTGTTATTCTCGTCCCATTGTGTCAACAATATTAAATTTATATTTCGATAAAAAGAAATTAAAAATTATATTTGATAGTACATAGAGATTTTGCAAATTAAATAAACTATTGTTAAATATACAAAGTTCATAACTAAATTGTGGTCGTCTACTCTGGTAGTAATGGGGGTTTTAGGGTTTTGTACACTTGGGTGTTAAGGCGGTGGTGGTGTTTCATCGTCGGCGCGAAGTAATCCAGTAGACGTCAGTGCAGCAGTGTTGTTCAGAGGTAGTCAACAGTAGATAGCGAGGTGGTAGTGTGGTGCAATCGGAACTCACGGACGTGAACAAGGCCAATGGATGATGGCGGTCAGTATGGAGAGAGAATTCGGTACGATGGTGATCATCGGCGAGGAGGATGGAGGTTTGGAGGATAGGGTGACGGGGGAGATGGAGGAAGGTTGGAGACGGAAGAAGCAACGACGGACCAAGCTGAGAAGGTCCGCCTGGCAAATGAGGACTAGGGTTTGGAACTGCAGTCGAGGTGACGATCCACTAGCAATTTGCGGGTTTTGATGTTGGCTGAAGTAGTCGCGTCGAGTCTCATGTTAGGATCCGGAGTTGCCAGAGTATGGATTGCTACTTCAGGGTTGTTTGCTGGGTGTTTTATTTTTAGGTATTAGTATTGGCTATATTCGAGAACTTATGTTTCTCCATGGTTTGAAATCAGCGAGATAGTAGCTTGTAGGTTGTTACCAGTTTCTATTTCTATGTCTGTTTTTGGTAGGGTTGCTTTAGAGTACCTGGATGTAACTTGCCTCTTAATTATTAATTAATAATATTGGTATTTGATAGTGTGATTTCATATCACACTTTTCATGTCCCTTAGGTCCATTTCTCACCATCATTCATTTGCATTTCTCACTCATTTAGCACACAATAGCACACATTTACCCAATTCTCGCTTGGAATATTTATTGTCAAAATCCCGTTATAACTCTTTATTTTACGGCTCAATGAGCCCATTTTATAAGTTTGGATGATCAACACTCTTTCGTGTGGTGATTTTCAAGTCTAGTGCATGGAATCCAAGCTCGGGAGTGAAGCGAGAGCCATGAAAGCGAGAAGAAGAGTTGCAGGACACACAAGAGGGACTTACAGAAGCTCACAGTCGCGACTGTGACAATTTTTTGAGTTTTGTCACAGTCGTGCCTCTGCATG
>JAYMTA010004329.1:0-12792 GCA_036897625.1 Pelargonium cotyledonis | reverse complement strand
AAGGCGAGAAAGCAGATCGGTGTCTGGGCAAGGTTGCGAGACAGCGGCGGCGGCGGCGGCGGCGTTGCGACTACGAGTAAGCATGATGAGGCAGAGAGCGAGGTACTGTTCCTCAGTATGGGAGTGGTTAGTTCTGCGGGGATGCTTGCATGGTGTGCTTGTGGCTAAACGATGGATCGGAGAAGAATAACATGAAGAAGACGTCATTTGTGGTTATCTTCGACACTTATTTGAGCAGAAACTGCCACTGCCTCCCAGCGTCATTGTAGATTAGGTCTCAAAGGGATGCCCATTCTGCTGCTAACACGAGACTATGGTGTTGCATTCCACGTCTGTCTAGCGGGACCTCCTCTTACACACCTACATTACACACGTACGGTCTCTGTTCCCAAGGGATAAGACTAGTTTTATGATAAATATCAATATTACCCTTGTGTCACGCAATAACACACACCTACATTACATACGTACGTTCTCTATTCACGCAATAACATGAATTGAGAGCATTACTATTGAGTTTGATCTAACAACAAATTTTCAAATTAAATTAGAAAAATACAAACACAACCATTTGAATCAACAATATTTTTGTCTTTTTCATATATGAACCATCTTGCACTACAAAAAAAAAAAATTACAATTGTGACAGAAAATCTTTCGTCACAGTTTCGTCACAAATTGTGATAGAATTTATATTTTACATCACAGATACACATTTGTGACAGAATTTTCTGTCGCAGACATACATTTGTGACAACACAAATAATGATAGAAGCATTATGTCACAAATTACATTTTATGACTAAAATCCACAAATGTATGACATAAATTTCCGTCACAAATTGGGAATTGTTTTGTAGTGTTGCAAATCACACACTCCATATACTTGTATATTTTATTGAAATTTTATTATTGAATTGGAGAGAATAACATTATATAATGAAGTTTCATGATTAAATAGAAAGTGAAGATGATATATACACAATGGACTTTGAATATTCCATAATTTTCCTTACATATACACGATGGTTCATAGTCTCTTTACTTCATAATGGATCAATCAGTCTCCGTACTATATATCAAAAAGTGAACCGTATTCGTTTCCGTCGTTACATTCTGTTAAACTCACAGTTAAAATGTGCTAATTTGGACATTTATGAATCAAAATATTATTTTCAAAACCTAAATCAATCCTTATCACATTCCAATACCATTTTGCAAAGTTAAGATATTTTCGGAAAAAGAATCATGAGTTTTCTGGCACCAAATTTTTTAACAAAATTCCAACTAAAAATTCAAAATTTCAACCAAAATTCGAACAAAACTCAAAATACAACCGATTGCATTTTCAAATACATCAATCTCATATGCTTATTGAACCAAAAATGAATAAATAAATAAAAAATAATCAGATATGTGTCGACAAATCTCATGACCGGAGAAGACGTTGTGGGCTGTGTTGTGGAGTAGATTGCCGAAGCAGAGCCTCACCTTCGATCGCTGGAGCATAGCCTCATCTTCCATCGCCCGAGACAACGTCGGCGACAATGGGGCTTCGCGGATCTGAGTTCCATCGCCGGAGTGAGACCAAATATGCTTCATTGTCGTCAGCAATGGAGCACGGTGGTGGAGCTCAGATCCGAGAAGCCCCATTGTCGTTGGCTTGGTCTCGGGCGATGGACAATGAGGCTCTGCCCCGGCGTTCCCCCCCTCACCACGCCCCGCGGAGTCTTCTGCGGTCACGAGATCTGTGGAGAGTGCGGACGTTAGTGCTGGCGATGGCTAAACAGATTTGATTATTTTTTTGTTTTTTATTCATTTTTGGTTAACAACATTACCATTTTAAGTTAAAATTGTTTATTAATTTTTAAATACTTTATCACACAATTTTCACATAAACATATATTAACAAACAAAATATTAATACCGTTAGTGCTGATTACTTATTAGTACGAAATTAATAGTTCATATATTTATTTATATAAAACTTGACAAAGTAAATCTATTTGTATCTTCGGTGAAAGTTCATGCATGAGAAATGCTCATGTTTCAATATATATATGTTAATATTTTTTTAAAAAAAATTATATACTTCCTCCGTCCCAAAATAAGTGTCTTGTTTTCATGTTTTTTTAAATTTAAGAACTACTAGATAATTTAGTGTATTTCCACCCTCACTTTCTAACATACACCCCATTGCATAAGTGATAAGGGTGATATGAGAAAAACAATAATATAATAACTTAAATATACAAACAAGACACTTATTTTGAAACAAAAAATTTATACAACTAAGACACTCGTTTTGAGATAGAGGGAGTATATGTTAATTTTGGTTATTAAACTTAGCTATTTTTTATTATTCAATTTGTAGCTATTTTTTATTATATTAATTTCAGTTCATGGACCCTTTCAAAGTAAGGGCAGCTCATGGTTGACCTTAATCTTACAGGGTCAATCTCTATAAAATAAATTTCAACAAATTACAATTCAACCCAATTATCTAAGTACAAACAATAACTTATTTTCTCATTGCAAAAGCAAACTCAAAGCATGTGTAAAGCAATCAATTTTTTTTGCTTTTAAACCTGTCATTTGATGATTAGACACATTTTGAGCAACTGGGTCGAGAACAAAAAAACTGTTCCACATAATCAAATGTTTGCACTGAAATCCAGGTACAACTAGCTAACTATAAGCACTAGTTTTGGTCAGGAAGGAAATATCTACTTGTTTGATTAGCTTCTTGTTAATGGTATCAACTATCATATCAATTGGAAGACTTGAAATGAAATGCCGCTCCCAGGAAGGAAGGAATTTGTTACGCAGCTGCAGGAGACGAAGAATTAGCTTCAATTGAACTTGGAAGATGTTGCGAGGCTGAAGCAGCTCCTTTATCTTCTTCGACACTTTTTGGAGCAGAAACCGCCACTGGCTCCCGGCGCCATTGTA
Source organism: Pelargonium cotyledonis (assembly GCA_036897625.1). Taxonomy (NCBI): domain Eukaryota; kingdom Viridiplantae; phylum Streptophyta; class Magnoliopsida; order Geraniales; family Geraniaceae; genus Pelargonium; species Pelargonium cotyledonis. The sequence continues at coordinate 9,840 of JAYMTA010004329.1, read as the reverse complement.
GATGAGGTCTCTGAGGGATGCCCATTCTGCTGTTAATACGAGACTGCGGTGCTACTTTCAGCGTTTTTCCAGCAGGAGCTCCTTCCGACTTCTTACACACCTACATTACACATACATACGGTCTCTGTTACCTTAGGGATAAGACTAGTTTTATAATAAATGTCAACATTACCCATGTGTCACGCAATAATATGAACAATTCCATCAACGAACTCTGAAACTTAGCCCCATTTTCTAAAATAATAATCACTTGAGATTTTAAAGATTGACGTGGCATATCTGCTAGCTTGGGAACAAAAGAAATATATCATCCATTCAATTCAGAAGCAGCACGCACTGACACTGGTAACTGGTTCCCTCACCGTGGCCTAATTTTGTGCAACATCAGAACGACATTAGGCTGTATACTAAAGATAGTACCACTACTAACAAATCAACACGAGGAGGTTTTGTCCTAGCTGATTGTTCATCTTATTTAAATCTTACATAAGATGCCAAGCACCAAGTGAGTGTCATAGTTGAAGATCTTCCATAAGGAGCACAATAAAAACCCTGCCCAACAATGCAATATATACTGTCCGAGTCTCATTTGGTTATCCAGATGGCAGATTCTAGTAAACTGCCTAACAATTATGCAATTCATAAAATTATTAAGTTTCCTTCAAAATGAACCTCAACGATATCAACTTAAACAAACTGTCCATTGCACTACTCAATAACCCAACCACTTTTCTCATTTGGGCTTGAGAAGAGATTCAGTCTCACTCCCAGTTCAATAAAAATGTTCTAGTTTCTTTCTAAGACAATTCTAATATAATAATGCATCAATAATGAAAATAAATAATAATATATGAACATTAACTTACCCTTATAGTCCTTGAAAAGAATGTAGTCCCACTTAACGCCACTGCCTTTTCAACAGATTCCTTGTTAGCAAAAGAAATATAAGCAGCCCTAAGAGTGGAACATAAGAAAATGTCAAAAACCAGAGTGGGAATCTTAGATGCAATATATAATTGGCATATACATAATACTATACTATATCTGAATAAATGACATTTACCCTTTTGGCTGGGCAGTAACTTTGTCCATCAAAATTACTATGTTGACAACAGTCCCACACTTGGTAAAATGCGACAATAGAGCTTCTTTAGTCGCTGCAAAATGCACCTGACATTTTTACCAGGAAAGGGTATCATGCTTGTGAAAACAAAAGGCAGATTGCCGACAGTTCATTGTTATCAATCACAAATATGTTCTCCATTCTGTGTTCAGGCAGTGTAAAATGAACTCAATCAGAACAATGCACACTTAGATAATATGAGACTTATATATAGGAAGAAAAAACAAACTTAACCTGTAATCAAATTAAAATCTAAGAACACTAGAAAACAGTAGTACCAACACCTAGCTCAGACATTGCTTAAAGCTCAGAAAATGCCCCGTGAGCAAACTAATGTTCTACATCAATGATACTCACAATCATCAATACATAGTTGTTAAATGTAAAGCTCAATTTTGAGTACCATCGCTCATGTATGTCTCAAAGAATCATAAGATGCCGGAAACTTCATCAGTACTTGCTGAAACTCTTTAACTTACATTATAACTGAGACTCGGAAACTAGGAGCAACAAAATATTATATGCTGATAAGACTACCTTGCAGATGAGGCATTTCAAATCAATACTTCGTTAGATTAGCATCATTATTATTAGCAGTTCAAATTTTATAATATCATATGCTTCAGGATGATGACTTCACCAACTCTTGCACATCCAGTTACCCAATGCAAGATCTACCACTGAATTCTATATCTTAGTTACACCTAGTTGCAATTATATTCAATGATCATTATACAAAATTTCTGACTCTTTCCACAGCATAGCATGTCAAAGAAGTAGATATGTTATCTTCAAATAAAGCTACTGTTGAAAGATAACAGCAGGAAAAGGGAAAATGTAGAAGAGAATGGAGCATTTTCAATTAGTTACATTTGTCACAGTTACAGTTCTTGACTCGATATCACCCTCAATATCATATTTGGGATGCTTCAGTGCACCTGCAAATGTGACAGAACAAGTTTCATGCATGATGGTAAACATTTAATAATGATGAAACATCCACTATCATCACTTCCAAATTGTAATGCAAGATCAATATAATAAGCAATGTAATATGAATAAAAACAAAGAACTTGCAAATATGAACCTAAAGGATACCACCTTGTAGACCTATTTAGATGGCAATATATTGATTACACACAAAAACCTGAAATGTGGGCCCCACTCCCATATTCCTTTTTTTTTAAGAATGGTTTGGTTCATTTTCAAGAAAGGTTATTATCAAATCGCTCCACCCGACAAAAGTAAAAAAGATTATGTATATAAATCATGGTAGTAAGTATCATATGTATTGTACTATACATATCACAATTTAATCCAATACAACTACTAAATGATACATATTGTTTGCCTGAACCGCTAGTAGGTCCGAATCATTACCCAAATTGTTTGTATCGAATCGGCCTGTATCAGAATTCATGTTGATACAGACAATTCACAAATATTTATTTTTTTCAATAATTTGGGCCATAAATCCTAGTTACCACTGCAAGTCCATCAATAGATACAAGCCTCAACAAACTACTTATTGCCTATCTTCACTTGCCCAGTACTTAAGTCTTACATTCACTATTTTTCAACAAGTCTAATGTTATACAAAATATATGTAGAAAGAAAATATACATTGTTAATTGTATTTATTTTCCAACCATAATTGATGCACATTATAAATGATGCATATAGCTTCACTTGAAAGGAATAGATTCATGCCAAGTTGCCAACCATATGATAATCCTTGGTACGCGATTTATAAACATCAGTACATAATAAGTATAATACATTAATGCACCATAATGTTATATTAAAAACTAATACATATGAAAGATAGAAATACCTTCTGAACTATATACAACTCATCTAAGATATGTTAGAAACGAAGGTTTTCAAAGCACAACTTTTTATAGAATGTGGATAACTCATTTTCCATACTAATGTCGTTGAAGATTTATATTTATATTGATCACATGGTAACAAACACCAAAGTACACTTGTGCACAAAGGTCTTAAAGTGTAAATTTTTGAGAAGAAAAGAAAATAGAATAAACAGAAGAAGTGACTGGTACTTGGTATTTTCTATCACTCCTTTAATCAGTTTCCCGTAGATATAAAATAGTCATACCAGATTGTGACGTTAAATTGGGTTTTCCTTCTTTTTCCATCTCTGACTGCTTCGCTCGAAGCTTAGACATTTCCATTTCAATTTGAGATAATCTTTGTTTCACATCTAGCACTTCCTGCAAACGGAAAGGTTTCAGCACTAAACAAAATATGCAACCCAAAACCCCCCACGTAACAAACAAAATGCAATACTACATATGAGAAAATTACAACTATTGCATAGGGTTGCGTTTGGAAACATGCTTTTTTACTGACTGTCAACGTCTAGCAGGCAAAGAAAACATACCGAAACCAAAATCTTAGTACCAGTCTTTGGATGTTTTGCTTCGACAACATCTTGCGAAAATTCTTTATCACAAAGATCCATGTTCCCCACATCCACCAAAGAACCTGACCCAGAATTAGGTCCAGTAGTAACCTCACCAAAATGTCTCTTCCGCCTAATATTATTTGCAGCGTTAGGTTTGCATATTGTATTTTTACTGTGATCCAGTTTCGTATTCTCCAGGTTACTAGACCCTGAAACTCTTCTCAAGGTATTCATACAAAGTTCACCATTTGGCATGGAAGGCTGTAGTAAGAGCTGATTTAGAGTTCCTACATAATCTTTCTTCACACTAATAATACAAGATGTATCAATGGAATTATTCTTTGCAGGTGTGTTGTCAAATGGCTTCCCCAATCTATCCCAGACACTACCCCGTGACTTTTCAATTTGGTTGGATACCACACCCTTTGATCTTGGTGAAAGACTCCTTCCTGAAACATTAGTAGCAAAAGTTTGTCTTTTACTGAGGTATTCTGTTTGAAGGATCATGGCATACTTGTGAATTTAGCATAATCAATGTTAATTGCAATACACTGTATTTTTTCATTCATAATTTAAAGTATATATTTTGGTTGCCTAAACTTTTACCTGAGGTGGAAGATAGCATATTCCTAGAAACCAGTTTACCCTTTTGTACGCATGAAGAAGGCCAATTACTGTGCTTGCTCTTGTCAATCTGTTCTACAATGTGTGAATGCCAAAGTTGAGGAAAATGCACTAGGAAGTCAGAACAGTAAAGGAAGCACAAAGCAGGTAAGAATTTAGCCCTGCTAACCTGTGTGAATCTCTCTATACAGTGATTACTTGGTTCCCTACCAGCTAAAACTACAGTGGACCCTCCCATCTCAGGGGACTTATCTGTCAATCCATCATCAGTGTTCTCAGTTGCATCAACTCTTCTTGAAATTTGATTTTGACAAGTGTGTGGCCCTACTTTCTCGGTATTGACTTTATTCAAAGAAGCATTAGAATCTGGATTGTCTTGTATCATAGTAATGGATAATGCAGGATCAGAATCAGATATAGAGCGATGGTATATCTTCTCATCTTTTCTCTGCAACATGTTAACATTTCATTGAATAAACTGTCTCTAACATGCATACCAAAATCCATTGTGGTTTGCTTTTTACCAGCAAGCCACGAGCATGTCTGATGTCACTATTACTTAAGTCACCTGACTTTTTAATTCTTGAATCCTTGTCCACATCACTACCACGGAAACTGGAGACATTGGCGTTTTTCATATCTGATAGGCCGGTATCTTTGTTGGATGGATGAGCATATTTTGAGACAAAACCCCATAACCTATATACATTTACCATTCATCAATTGGCAGTCAGTAAGATAAAGAAATATGCAGACCAACAAGAACAATCCTGAAGAGAATATCTCTTAGTTTCATCAAATCTGAAACATTCTTGAAAACACTATTTCGGGCACCACCATCCTTGTAGCCAATATCCATGTCAAACTCCAATACTTTCATAAACAACAGCAATCAGTAGAAGGTGGAAAATAAAATGAATAACAGTGCTCTGTTTTCCTTGAAGGTTACTATGGAATAGAAATTGTATCTTCAGTTAGCTAGGTTAATGCAATATGACTAATCAGTATGTGAAGAATAAGTACCAAGACACGAATTCACCGCTCTTTTCCCCAAGAAATGCCTCTAAATCATCCCTTGCTTGATATTGATGCTTTCCATTACATATAAGCACAATAATGTATTCCTAACAAGAGCAAAGCACCACATGAGGATATAAGAATATCTTCAGGAAGGTTATCAGAAAGCAAAAACCAAGACAATAACAAAAGCCCATGGCAAAGCAGCCAGCAGGTCATCATAATGCACAAGTTCAACTTACAATGAATATATTGGGACCATGCATGTTGACCAAAATATACAATTTCAAGGACAACATAAAATTCTTTTGCAACCTAAAGTTACCTATACAATTTATTATAATGTTGGAGTGCTGATCCTAAAAATTATACAAATTATGAGACGAGCAATGAAACTGTACTCCTAAAAATCCTGATTTTCCACAAGAAAAATTACTTATGTACACAAAGAAGTTAATCATCCAATCTTATTAGCAAGCTTATTGAAATTGAAATTACATAAAGTCCACCTACTTCAAAAGATCTGTTAATATTGATCTGAGAGTACTAATGACCAAAGATACTTTTGTTTCATGGCCATAGCCAGTGAAAACTGGTGTCCTCATTCTTTTTCAACTCATCCAAATAAAATAGCAAGATTTTTACTCACGTTGATTTCCTGCAAAACATCTTGTGTATATCTTTATGTTCCATACACCAAGGAGATTAAAATATGGATAAGTGATATCTCTTACTTCTAAAAGGACATAGCACATAAAGATAAAAATAACAATTTGACTCGCAGAAAACAAATGGACAAAGGACAATCAAATTGGAGAATTGCTATTAACTCAATAATCATTATCCAACAGCAACTAATCAAGCTCCAAACAACCGAACTAGTACACAATTTTATAGGCAAACAAAAGGCTCAGCACCAAAAGTTGGCTCTCTGTAACTGTAATCATCAAAGCTAAGTTCTCGGTGTAGCATACAGAACCATAAACTCACCATTCCACTCCATCCGGAGCCATAGATTGAAACGATCAAAACATTTGAACAATTGAATTTCTCCTCTCTTTTTTATTTGTTTTAGAAATAAAATAAAATAAAATAAAAATAACTCCTCTCTTCCTTTTCCCTATAGTTTTACCAGCTTAGAACACACAGTAACCACAAATAAACTCCGTTCAGATGATCGGAAAACGCAACAAAAAAGTACAATAGAAGCTGAAAAGTGTCGATAACTAATCAGTAAAGAGTATGGCATATTTTTTTCCATTTCCATTTTCATTTCCAAGAGAGGAACATGAATCAATCAAGGTCAAAAGTAGAAAAGAGATGAGAGGGGGAAGAAGGTACAGCGAGGACGTCGTCGGTGTAGTTTCCGAGGAATTGGAGAAGCTTGTTAGCGATGGAGGTTTTGAGGAGGGAAGCGAGAGAAGACTTGCGGTGGATGGAGAAGGGTTTAGGGCTGGCAGAGAAGATGTCCATTTCTGGTTGAGACGAAGAGAACAAAATCGCATGTCTGTGTGTGTGGCGTCGTGCAGTCCCACACCTCTCTCTTTCTCTGAGAGACTGTTTGATTGTTTTGTAATTCAGCGTGAGTCCTGAGACAGAAATCAAAGACGACGAGACGCTGTTGAGCTAGCCTTGGTGTGTTTTGTTTGTTTATGGGCTCGGAGTTGTCATTTGGCGATTATGGGCTTTTTGTTTCTTTTCATTTTACAAATATATTTTGGTTAGTTAAGATTGTGGAAATAGATTCGATACTTCTAGACAAATCTAGGAGCTGAGAGTTTTAAATGTGACTAAGTCTCTAGCATATACAGAAGATCTTGCTGTTGGTATTTGTATAATTAGCAAAACTGAATCCAACTTTGGAAGAAATCTCTAGCGGAAGAGTACATCCACTAGTCTCGAGTTCAAATCTAATAACGGATAATGCGAGGGTTAACTATTTTTTACTACATTATACTTAGCACATTTTGCAATGGATTATTCTTAACTATTTTATGTAACTTTTGAGTACCCTAATCTATCCAAATCTTTTTATGTCCAAATTTCATCCGTTAAATTGTGAAATGACCTAATTGCCCCTAATATAGCCTTCTTCTTCTTTTCTCTGAAATTCTGGTCACTTAGGGTGCCTGCCGAAGCGATTCTGGCGTTGGATGTTGCCGAAATTGATGATGGAGCATCCTTGGAGTGTCATAAATTCAACTCAATTGGTGGTGTGGTAAGATTCTCGTCGAGGAAAGAGATCGGCCCGGACCAGTGTGGTGGCCGGAAAAAAATTTCAGCATCAATTGGTTGTAAATCTGAGATGAGTTGATTTGCCGACTGCTTCTGAGTCTAGCGGTTCTGGATTTAATGGTCCAATCTCGTCGGAGATGGAGAATCGAAGACGAAAACTTTGGTTTTCACTTAGAGTGGTTGCCAAAAGCAATTCTGTCGTCGGATGTTGCTGAAAATGATGGTGACGCATCCTTAAAGTGTCATAAATTCAATCCAAACGATGGTGTGGTCGGATTCTCTTTGAGGAAAGATATCAGCGCAAAACTGTATGGTGGCAGAGAAATTCTCCGACAAGAAGATAAAACCTTAAGGGCGTTTATGCTATTTTGAAAAGAAAGAAAAATTAACATGTGCATAATTTGTGGCATTTTCCGTCAGTTTGGATGGACGGAAAAAAACTTTGGATAGATTAGGGTACCCAAAAGTTCAAAAAAAAAAATAGTTAATGATAGTCTATTGCAAAAGATGTCTAAGTATATGGTGGTAGACAGGAATTAATCTATATGCTTTTCACATAAGAAACTGCAACATTGACCTTTCAGACCATCAAATGAATAATTTGGATTTTATCCAAATAATATGTACCATGAACCTGTGTTCAGTTTAGTCAAAAGCATTTAGGACCGCACTTGTATTCGCATGTTTGTACTTTAGACTGTAATTGATGCTATGAATAAGCTGTTATTATGGTGTCCCTAGTTTGTGCTACAAAAATACGAGATAAACTAGTAACTTCTTCAATCAAAAGTAACTTTCAACGGCAAGAAACCTCTCCCTTGTAGGAGAAATTGGTGCTCTAAACTACGAGTCCAACATTTCAAACAAAACAGAAACACATTCATGCGTGGTAATCATTCAACTACTACTACCTAGAATCACACTAAATCGTTCGATAGTATTAACTCATGCAAATAATATAAATGGAACCCCACATGATTACAACAACAAACAAAACTAAATCATGTTATTCTAAGGATCTACACCAAATCAAAAGATGAACTTGGGAAACTATCATCAACTTGAGAACAAAACTAGTAGATATTTCAAGATGAATATTCCATAAACAACACAACCGTTGGAAGAAAAAAAAAATGTCCAACATAATTTTTTCATAAGCCTTGTCACACGCCTAAATAACATATGAGGAACAACATGACCGTAATATGCTTGTACAATGTGAGCAAAAATATATTTTCGTTGCTGATGTTACAAAGCCTCTTAAAATTAAAGCCGAGGCACTTATGGGAAAATCTACAAAAAGGCAATTTAGAAACTAAACATTAACTGCAGATAAAATTAAGAACATAATAACACACATCCATGAACTCTAGTCTGGAATTTACAATGCGGGTTAAGAATGTTCAAATTATGTCGAATAAGAAAATAAAAGGGCAGATCATGTTAACGCATTTATGAACAGGAATGCAAACAGATCCTGAAAAGTAACATAAAACTAAACAATTAAACATTTGATTCACAATATCTGAAGAAACTGATATGGAGTATTAAGTAACACACAAAACGAGCAAGATTCTACAGAAAAAGTATCATGATTGACTTCCACTGTAAAAAAAAGTGTATGTAAACATCACATTTGTAATTGTTTCAACAACACTGATACATTTCCTCACCAAACATCAAAATTGAACACTTACATTCATATTACCCGGTAATCATTGTTCCAGCTCCTTCGTCGGTCATGATCTCCTGCAGCAATGAATGTGCAACCCGCCCGTCGATGATGCTGGTGGTCCTCACACCCTGAGCCAGTGACCGGACGCAGCAGCTCACCTTGGGAATCATTCCACCACCAATCTTTCCATCTTCCATCATCTTCTTCACACCCTTGATGTCAATCACCTTCACCAGACTCTTGGGATCGTCCCGGTTCTCCAAAATTCCAGCAACATCGGTCAACAAAATCAATTTCTCAGCTCCCAATGCTGCAGCCAATTCTCCGGCCACTGTGTCAGCATTGATGTTATAGGGCTGCCCGGAGGCGTCGCCGGCCACAGAGGCAATGACTGGAATGTGGCCATTGTCCACCAGAGGCCGTATTATGGAGGGGTCCACACGGGCCACCTCGCCGACAAAACCGAGGCGAGCAGCATTCTGGCTGGGGCGGGCGGTGAGGAGCTGGCCGTCCATGCCGGAAAGACCCACGGCGGTGGCGCCAGCCTTGTTGATTAGAGAGACGAGTTGCTTGTTGACCTTTCCGATGAGCACCATAGAGACGATTTCCATGGTGGAGGCGTCGGTGACCCGGAGGCCGTCGAGGAACTCGGGCTGGATGTTGAGGCGGGTGAGCCACTGGTTGATCTCGGGGCCTCCGCCGGGGACGAGGACGGGGCGGAGGGAGACGCCGGGGAGG
>JAYMTA010004328.1:0-12794 GCA_036897625.1 Pelargonium cotyledonis | reverse complement strand
AAAGTGAACATTTGAATACTAATATAATTTTTTTTTTGATAAAAAATTTGATCGGTCAAAATTGGTAAACATCGGTCAATGACATCAAATTAACAGTTAAAGTTAACTTACATTTAATGGTAACCACTAATTTGTTTAATTTTTCAAAAGTTCAACGTCTAGTTTGTCACTTTTCAAAGTTTAGCCACCACTTTAACTTTTTATTCAACGTTCAGCCACCAAATTGAACTAATGTCCAATGATAAAATAGGAATTTATTTCAATTTAAATGGAAAGCAAGAAACCAAAATGCCAAACGCCAAATTTCTGAGATATCCGTAAGTCTAACAAATAAAACAGAAAATTATTAGTTTGAATTAACATACTAGAGGTTTAATAGCTCAATTTTGGATGATCGACGAACACCGAAAATCGTCAGCTACGACAAGCAATTCCCAGGAGCTTTCTAGTCCAAAACGGCCGGGTCGGGTCTTTCTGCGGATCGAGAAGAATATGGATGAAAATTGAAGTCTCGGAGCCAAAATTAGGGGTCGTGAAGAGTCGTGAAAAAGAAGACGACGAAGAGCTGTGTTTCTGGTTTGGGGTCAAAAGAACAAACGGCCGGAGAAGAAGGAGAGAGCTGGCAAGTAATTTTTTTTAACCTGTCAGCAACTTCTTATGACGTGGATGTGCCACGTAAGCAGAACATGCATTACATTATTTATTATTCTAGTGACTATCCAAAACCAACAATGTAACAAACAAAAAAAAATTAATGTACTAAACATATTTTTATTTTAAGTTATGTTGGAGCATCGTACATGTGTTTTGTCCATGCATCTTTCAAGCACATCACTCTACGAGAACATATTCTGTTCATAACTATAACGATCTAGTATTCAATATGATTTTTTTTCTCCTAAAACGGACTCAGGAGACCCAGTGATTGAAGTAAAGACACAAGAGTTTCTGTTGAGCCAAATACTCCAATTGTTGTTGGAACTTGGAAGATTGATCCATTGATCCAGAAACTCCAATTGTTGTTGGAACTTGGAAGAAGAAGAAGAAGAAGACATTAATTAATTAATCAATGCACGACAATAGAACATTAATTAATCAATGCACGACAATAGAACATCCAAATCATGTCAAAGACAAATAATATTCAGCACAAACAACTGAATTCTCTTTTTCAAAATTCACGATCACGCAAGAACAACAGAATGTTCATGCTTAATGCTTATGCATGTTACAGATGTGAAATGAAGCATATATTGAAATGAAATGAAATAAAAACATGCAGTAATTAATTAATGGTTACCTTAATACGTCAAAGCCGTTACTCTATCTCAATACGGGGAATGAGAGAGATTGGGGGCCAATATTTTGCTTTTCCTTCTGAGCAATTCTTTGCAACTATTGGACACTCTATGATATGTAGCCATTTAAGTGTGGGAGGGAGGCCTTCATTTGGCAAGTACCTCAGCTTTGGGCACTTCTCAAGATGTAAGTATGTAAGAGAGGTGAGGTTTCGGATTCCCCATGAAGATGATGTTATGGTTTCCACTTTGTTGAATTCACTGATAGTAAGCTCTTTTAGAGAAGTGGGAAGGTGCAAAGTAGTGGTTAGAGTTGCCTCATCTTCTCGCAGTTGTTGAGAGAGTCTTCCAATAGTCAAATCTTGAAGAGAGGTGAGTTTATCCAACCCCCACTCTGAAATTGACTGCTTCATATTTGAACATCCCCATATTTGAAGATAAAATAGATTAGGAGGAAGAGGAGGAGGAGGCAAACACCCAGCTTGTTCCTCTCTAATGAACTCCACACCTGGACAACCCTGTATTCTCAGATACTTGAGAGATGTGAGACTATGCATATTCTTTGGCACACTCTTTAGATTCCTGCAATTGCTAAGCCACAGGGATTTGAGGTTGGGGATGGGCAAGCCACTTTCTGGGAACCACTCTATACCTTCACATTCATGCAAACACAAAGAAGTGAGATTTGTGAGGCAGTGTAGACTATCTGGCAACCTTTTTAGGTTTGGACAATACGAAATATAAATGTCTTCAACTATTGTGAATGTTGATGATAAAGGCTTTGATACGATCCACTCCTCGGGAAGTGATTCTAATTGGTTGCATTTTTCAAGCTTAACTCTCTCAACTGATCCATTAACAAGTACCTTCATTCCGTCTGTCGCAAGAGATGGACAATTCACGATCTCCAACCTTTTAATTTCAACGCTATTATTTATGCTACCAATGTCCCCACTTTGATCTGCCATACAATCCTCATAACTACATAATGACACCAAACTCTTACAATCTTTAATTTTCAAGTATTTCAGCTTGGTAGGTACTCTACTTGTAATTCCCATGTGCTGTATAGAATCACAACTTTCGATCTTCAATTGATCAACAACACATGAGTTACCACCACCTTGCAGTCTCATCATTAGCCCACTCACCACTGACTCTATAAACTGGTCGCAACAACCCAAAAGCTCAACATGTCTCAGCTTCCACGGAAAATCAATCAAATTGTTCCCTTCCTCTGGCTGCTTCTCAATTTGGACTGACCCAATTTTTGGACATTTTCTTACAATAATCTTTTCAAGGGACGCCATCTTCACCTTTGGTAGTTTCTCCAAGTTGTAACAATCTTCTATTTCCAAACATACAAGGTCACGAGGCAGTTCACAGGACTCTTCAACCTCCTCTTCCCCGGATGACGAAGCTGCTGCAAAAAAGGATACAAGTTGAGGACAACTTCTTATCTTCAAACTTCTCAAACATTTACAGTTTTCCTCCATCCATGCTCCACTCTGCCACAAAGACGTGAGATCTTGGCACTCGTACATCTCCATATCTTCAAGAGCCACTAACCTTTGCTCTACACTTTGAGGTAGACAAGAAAGTCCTGACATTTCCCTGAGATGTAAAGTTGTGAGGGAGGCACAGTAAATCATACATCTCAAAAGGGACTCGTTACATTTTTCTAACTTCAATGTGCGAATAGACGGAAGGCTGATCTTACATTCTGCAATTAAAAGTGGACAATTTAAAATCTCAAGCTCACGCAAATGAAGGAACTTCCATTCAACTTCTTCAGATGAGCACCACTTCTCCCATTCCAACATATCCTCAAACCGTAGAGTTTCCAATGCCGGAAAAGCCGAATCACAACCACAGAAATCAAAATCCACCCTCTTTATTGCCTTCATCCCCTGTATTTTCAAGTGCTTGAGCAATGGTAGTCTCCCCAAAGATGGTAATGATGCAGTCTTTCTGCAATCACAAAGCTTCACCTCCACTATATTACTCATCAACAAAGGATCTCCTATCCAAGATGGAAATTCTCTTCCGCAATAGAACTTTATCACAAGTCTTTTTAGAAGTCCATGGGGCTGCAACAACTCAAGAACCTTTGCGCCAACATCTGAATCAACTTTTTCATCTGAATCATCATCCCATTCCATCACCAAACCTTCCAGACCCTTCTTTCCCTTCAAATCAGCCTCTCTCGCCTGTTGAGAGTCCCCCACATTGTGCAACCCATGAATGGAAAGCTTTCCTTTAAGATGTGCAAGGCCTTTCAACTCTCTTATATTGAGCCCATCATCTTCTCCCACTCCAACAATGAATTTTCCCAGAGTACGAAGATCTGTCAATTTACCAATTCCCGCTGGCATCTCTTTCAACTTGGGTGTTCCACTGATATCAAGATGACACAACTTGGTTAGACTTCCAATGCCTGTAGGCAACTTCTCAAGTTCCATGCATTCACTTAATAACAGTGTTTGCAAGTTAAAGAGAGAGCAAACAAATTCAGGTAACAACCTGATACGAGTTGCTGATAAATTGAGGTACCTTAAGTGCTTCAAACCATTAACTGACTCTGGTACCTTACTTATCTGATAACTGCTCAGAGATAGTGCTCTCAAATGTTTTAGCTTTGACAACAACCTATTCAAAACTTCATTGGAGATAAAGTTATATGGATATGATTCATGAACAGGTAATGCTACTAATGTCCGCAAACCTTTTACTTCACCAAACACTTCAAATCTTCCTGATAATTCATACCAACAGCGGGTGAAAGACGAATGACGCACCTTTTGAATAGTAGAAGGGTGTTCATCTCTCTCGGACTTAGCAACCAAATGGAAGCATGTTTCTCCAGCAACACACAACGCCAAATCATGAATGAGATCATGCATCACAAATTTGGTAGTTTTTTTACTTGAATGTTGAAAAAATGACCTAGACAATAAGTCATAGAAATATGCAATGCCCACGTCTTCCAAATGCTTCCTCCCTTTTGGTTGAGATAGAAAGCCTTCAGCCATCCATAATTGGACCAACTCGATCATGTCAAATTCACAGTCTTTTGGAAATATGGCGCAATAAGCAAAACACTGCTTCAGCTGAGAAGGGAGGTGATGATAGCTTAATCTCAGAGCTGGAAGGATATCACTTTTATCTTTTGGCAAATCCCAAATTTGACTGTCTAGAATGTCTAGCCATTCATCAGGGTGCACCTTAGTTCGCAGCAAACCGCCAAGAGTCTTGGCCGCCAAAGGCAACCCTTTACATTTGGAAACTATCTTCTCACCAATATCTTTCAACTCCGGGTGCCCATCAAAATCGGCTGCTCCCAATGCATGTTGAGCAAACAAAGATAAACAATCATTAAACGACAGCTCCGACAAACCATAAACAGGACAAGTGCTCATACATGATGCAACGCCAAGATTGCGAGTTGTGACCACAATCTTACTCCCAGGCGCACCTCCTTTAAAAGGCTTGTAAAGAACCGTCCAAGCTTCGTACTTCTCATTCCAGACATCATCCATAACAATAAAAAACTTCTTTCCAGACAGAATTTTCTCCACCTCGACTTGAACTTGATCCAAAGTCATGCCATCACCTGTCCCCATACCAATGGATCCTAAAATAGTTTTTGTGATGTTCAGAGGGTGGAAGATGTCAGAAACACATACCCATGCCCTGAGCTCAAAATGGCCCTTCACCTTTTCATCGTTATATAGTTGTTGAGCCAGAGTTGTCTTCCCCAAACCTCCCATGCCTTGTATCAGAATCACAGACACTGCAGTATCACCACCACCAGAAGTTGCATCAGCATCAGTTGGTTCATTGGCCAGCAACAAATCAAGAAGAGCCTGCTTGTCCTTATCCCGGCCAAAAACATGAGAGTCAGACAGAGAAGTAGTTGGTAGTCTTGCTGTACCATCATCAGATCTTTCTCCCCCAACAGCTTTCACCACCAAATCGAGCTTACTCTTGTCATCACAAATAGTTTCCAGTCTTGTAGTGATCTCCTTCAACTTGGAGCTCATCACAGCATTAAACTTAAAACCAGTAAAGTAGTTGGCAGGCACGCATTTTGTTACCTGGTGACAACTTGTGGTAGCAGCAGCCTGTTGACTGTTCTTCCATTTGAGTCGCAAAGCTTCGGTTGAAAACTCGTCCAAAACGTCCTCCACATCATACACCAAGTTTCTGAGCTCATTCAACCAGATCTCCACCCGCGGGCTTGTGGTCTGCTTCAGTTCAGCATCTTCAAGAACATCACGAATCATGGGCAGCAAATTCTTCTCCCACTTGTGCAGTTGAGACCGGACCTCCTTCTTGTTTGCAAATTGGCGCAGTTCAGGAGAAGCCAACTTGTCAAACAGCTTTTCAAAGGAAACACTCAATAAAGCTCCTCCAACAACAGCAACAACCTCCATTGAAAAATTGATGAAACTTGCAGAAAATGTTTAGCAATAGTTGAAATAGAACACAAGAAAGAGAGAAACAAGGCTAAGAGATAAGAGGAAGTGAGTTTAATGGCCACAATAACCCCTTTTGCTTTCAAATGCAGGGTATCGGATTCTTCAGATCTTGAAGGTTCATAAAGTAGAGTAATGCCATTACTTACTGGTAATGGTAGGTTCCTAACTTTGTGACAGAACAAGCACATGCATTATTGACTTGTTTTTTCTTTGAAAGAGAATTTCTTTCGAAAACAAAAAGTAAAAGAGCTTTGTTACTGTTACTAATGTTTTTGGAAATTCTTGATTCTCATTCTCATTTCAATCCAAACCCTCAACAAGGAAAGTGGACCTAACCTCTCAAAGTTTATTTGAGATGAAAAAATATACATCTTCACCTTAAAAAAGAGGACACAAGGAATCTCAAGCAAAAAAGAACATGCACGCAAGAAAAGACTGAATGCAAATTACAAAGATTGCAGTTTCTAAAGACAAAACATAATAGAAACCAAACAAAATAGTGAAATAAGTAAATATTGGGACCTTCAAGGAATCAGATAGAATTCTGGAGTTTCCATCCAGAGAGTGAGCATCAATAATGCCAACCCTATGAGTTGAGACCAAACCGTCTTCCAAAGCCTTGAACTCTGAGCTGCAAAACACTGGGGAGAGACCCTATTTAGTGTTTAATTTGAGCTGAAATTGAACACATAGGTTTCTTCC
Organism: Pelargonium cotyledonis; assembly: GCA_036897625.1. Lineage (NCBI taxonomy): Eukaryota > Viridiplantae > Streptophyta > Magnoliopsida > Geraniales > Geraniaceae > Pelargonium > Pelargonium cotyledonis. The sequence goes on along the minus strand of JAYMTA010004328.1, from coordinate 6,313 downwards.
AAGCAAACTAATTGGTTTCAATTTGAATGGAGAGCAAGAAATCAAAACACCAAATGCCAAATTTCTGAGAATGAATATAATACAAATACAAGTACCTTCTGATTCACCATCTTCCCAACTTTCTTCAATTCTCTCGTCAAGAACAACATTGAAATCAACGGGCTGCTTGCTATTTTCATTTCTCTTGATCACATTCACAACATGATCAAGAGAATTAATGATACCCTTAAACCCATTTTCACCAATTTCTCTATTAACTCATTGTATGAAAGTAAGCGTTTTCCCAAGCAGATGTAGATGTGCTTGGATTATGGTTTGTGAAGAGTCCTGCAGAAGAAGACGAAGAAGAGCTGTGTTTCTGGTTTGGGGGCAAAAGAGCAAACGGCCTGGAAAGACGAGAGGGCTGACATGTAATTTTTTTACATGTCAGCAGCTTCACTGATGTGCCACGTCAGCAGATATAGTCCATGTCAGCATAAGTTGATGAAAAACTTTTTTTTAGCTAAAAAAGAAATGAAAGAAAACAGTTCTATTACATTAAATCATTGTTAGAGACAGTTAAAATCACTAAAGGGACGTGAAAGTCAGTCAAACTATCAGAGTCTGATATAGAAATTGCTGACTAAGCTAAAACTCGAGTTATAATATCGTAGACTCACTAACAAAAAATAAAAACAAAGAAAACTACATGAGATGAATTGGATGCCTCTGAAAGCCAAACCAAAGGCACTGGCACCGGAAGTCTCCCCTTCGACCAGGATTAAGTTACTCACTCCTTCGACTTGAACTACACTGTGACGTTAACAGTCGTCTCCACCTACGTGCCGATCATAGACAAACACCGCCATATAACACTCCGCACAAATCAACTAAAAAACTCAAATTTGCCCTTATGACAAGAATTTCAAACTAAAAACTCAAATTTTCCCTCATGACAAGAAATCCAAAGCTCACCGTCTTAAGTAGAAAACACTTTTTTCTCCGAAATATTTGAGTTTATTCAATAAGAGAAGATTGAACCACCACTGATAAAAAAAAGATCAACGGTGGTTCAAAGAATATTTGTGAACGAAGAACTATAGAAGATGGCTATGGTTTTTAGAGAGAAAAAGAATAAGTTGATGGAAGACTTAACTAGACATAACGGTAGATACAAAGTCACGTAACAAAAACAAAGTTTAGGTATCAATTTTACTAAAATGTAAGTTCGGGAATCATTTTGGGCAATTAATATAAGTTCGTCGTGTTCTTATGAATGATTGTTTCTTTTGATTTATCACTTTCAAACTTGCTTGTGCATTTTACTGATCGATGATCGAATGATAGTATTTAGGGCACAAACGACATTAGGACTCCTGGTGTAGAAGCCTAAACTTTAATAATAAGAGATGATGGATTGATGGTAGAACAGGAAAAGAAAACCTCAAGTCTTCAAACTTAATTGCACAAAACACGCTAACCTTAAAATGTGGATTAACATACTATGAAAAATATAGACGGAACACGAAAGAGCAAAAAGAAAATAAACTCGAACAATATCAATTATGATTGTATGGCATGATTTAATACACAATGTATTATTTTATATACAGAAAAGTGCCGAAATTCTTTATTGCAATGACCTAAGGATCTTGTTATGAATGATCCAATAGTTGTCAGGACAGAGACTTCGCCTCTGAACCTTATCTAAGGCTTTTAGCACCTTACCGCACTAAAGTGATCTCTTACACCACCACCACCAAAAATGTGAAGAGTGAGAACCAATCCTGAAACCTCCTCTCACTCACACAGTTGGATCAACCAGTTGCGCTACATATGATGGCTAACAAACGTGGTTTATTTAAGATTGAATCACCAAGTAAATATTATGATCAACATGCATATCAACTCTTAATTTTCTTTAGATCCACATCAGAATCTTACTTGTGAAGATCACAATATCTAAATTTGAACAACATTAAATGTAACCAACGGTGTAACTTTCAATTGATGCCAACATTACATTGTATCAGAGTCTATATAACTATTGAGTTTAAAAATAATAATAATAAATAAATAAAGTCTGTATAACTATTAGGTTTGGAATAAAAGGCCTAATAACATGTAAATGGGCCACACAGTATGTTTAAGCCCATCAGCATATGAGTGCATGGTGATGCGTTTTGGTTCTTGGTTCATGCAGTCATTTTTCGGTAAGGTTTTACATTAATGTTCTATATTTTCAAGTATCCCAAAAGTTATATCATTCAATCATAGCTAACTTTTCTTAAATCCAAGAACAATTGGAAAGTCGACAACTATTTCAAAACACAATCAACATTTATATTTCAAGTTCGAAAAATCGGGTGCAAAATGTGTCGGCGTAGGTTGAGCACAAGAAGTTCACGAGAGTTCATGGGCTAATTTGAGGTTCGTACTGCAAAAGCCATTTCCATTAACAAGCCTATGGATCAAGAATAAAAACCGATCTTGAGTAATTGTCAAATTCAAAACGCTGAAGTGATTCATTGACACACATATTCGTTATAATATCATTTGAGTTTTAACTCGTTCATCCTATCTTGATCCATTTTTATAAATTCAAGAGCAAAAAAATATATATATATGAAAGAAGTGACAAGCGACAACTCACTAAAGGCTATAGCTCAGCTAAACACCATCGCTAAAAAGAAATAAAAAACACAGTACGAGAAAATGATATTGTCGGCACTCTCCCGTGAGCCCCACGCTCCCCTTCCAGCGCGTGGGATTATGATTATCCGATCCAATCGAGAATCAACGGTGGAGAAGAGAGTGAATAAAATAGGGGGGTGGGGCCCAGATGGAGGAGAGGGAAATCAAATACAGGCCACTCGGACCAGCTCATGGGAGCGAAAGCGAATCAAGAAGCGTAAGCGAATCGGAATCTCCGCGGGAAGCGTGCCACGTGGCGTTGACGCGTCACCATCGGACGCTTCGAAGCGAGGAACAAAATATCTGTGCTGCTGCGACTGCGAGCGCCGAGGAAACAGCGATACCATGGTATTGGTATGGTATTGCGATTCGATTTCGACCACAAAATATTCGAAGCTGTTTGCTCCCTCAGGATCCGACACTTGGCACTACCGGACACCACTGCTTTCTCTAGCTCTGGGTTTTTCTTCTTTGCCCAATTTACTCTTTTGCCCTTTTCCAATGTACAATTTATGTACAACACCAATTTTATGGCTAATGCCTTTGTTTCTTTCAACCACTAATCTTAATTAACTAATTAGAACGTGAATCATGAGTTATTTTGTTGATGTTTATTAGAGTTGAAAACTCGTGTAAGAACAATGTAGCATGTCGTGACATGAATATGATACAGAATTAGAGTGTTTATACTCGCACATTTTGTGGTTGTGTTGTGTTTATTTCGAGTTTGTAAAACTCACACACACAGCAAATTAGTCGTGCTATACAAGAAAGCGATGTGATGGATTAGATTAGTGTGACTTTACCGCTCAACCTAAAATTTGTTGAAAGAAATTTTTAGTGTTTACTTGTTAAGTTGAGTTACATAACATGGGGTAAACTCTTCTTTTTAATCTAAAATCTCATCCCACCCGATGCAATGAGATTTGAACCTACGACCTCTCACATGAAGATGTATGTTTTGATCATTGCGCATCCTTTAAGGGATATTTTCAGTGCTTTTCATTTTTGTACATGCTACATAATCAAAGAAGTTCTAATTTATAGGTAATTGTAATTTACAAGGGACTTGTAAAAGTGAATGAGAACTTATGAGTTATATGATAGAAACGACGTACAAGAAAACACGACTCCTTTTCTATAGATACATTAGGGAGAGTAGGTACATTAGGGAGTGTTTTCATGTTTTCCAGTTTTTTTAAAAAATAATAATCAACTTGTCTTTATGCACAACAGACCATGAGCAGCTATCATTTGACAAAGATATTCAATTGAAATTAAAATTTCGATGTTTACGTACTTAACTAATAATACTTTCGATCTCATAAGATTTGAATTGACGATTTTTTCAAAGAAAATGTAATGTTTGAAACATCCCCTACAAATTTTTGAAGTTTATATACTAGGGACTAATCTAATTAAACAAGGTATTACGCTAATCTATTTTACTTCTTTTGTGTTTTTAATCTTATGATCACATTCAGCATAATGGATGGTTCAAAAACAAAAACTAATAAAAGTGGTATTTTCGTAATATAGAGGAAAAGCAGGGCTGTTTTCTATAATCAAATACAACTTGCCCCTCCCCTTCTTCATCTAAATTCTTATGTCTCCCAGAAGATAGAGAGAGAAACCAAACCGAAAGCAGAGAGAATTTCCGAGAAAGTGAAAGAAAAAGAAAAGAAAACGCTAGAAACTGAAAGAAAATTCAGAGACCGAAAACGAACCTCGCAATTTCCAGCAGTATCAGCAGCGGCGATGAAGATCTGTGAGCTCTGCAAGTCTCCGGCGCAGACCTACTGCGAATCGGACCAAGCGATCCTCTGCTGGACCTGCGACGCCAAGGTCCACGGCGCCAACTTCCTCGTCGCTCGTCACTCGAGAAGCCTCCTCTGCAAAGAGTGCAAGTCGCCGACGCCGTGGAAAGCCTCCGGCGCGAAGCTCGGCCGCACAGTTTCCGTCTGCGAGAGGTGTGCCGGCGGAGTGAGCGACAGATGCGAGAGCGAAAGTGAGAACGATGAAGATCTCGACTCCGACGAAGAGGACGACGCCGATGAGTACGACGAGTTCGAAGACGAGGAGGAAGAGGATCGGGAAGATGAAGACGAGGAGAAAGGCGAGAATCAGGTGGTGCCGTGGTCTTCCACGCCACCGCCTCCGGCCGCGAGCTCCTCCAGTAGCGGTGACGAGTTTTCAGAGACAGTAACGGTGGTTTCGAGGAAGCGAATGCGAGAAAATTCTCCAGATCTTCACTCTCTGGTACAAAACCACTTTCTCTGTTTCAGATTTGCGTGTTGAAATTTCAAGCACTGAACAATTTTGAATCTCTCCTCTGTTTCAGTGCTTTTGTGTTCATATATTCAAGCACTGAGCAATTTTGAATCTCTGTTTGTTTGTTTTTGCTTCCATTTCAATTTTGTGTTCTCGAATCTTCAAGCACTGAACAATTTTGAATCTCCGAATTTCAGGACGATCGTTGCTGTTCGTCGTTAACTAACAGCCGTTCAAAGTTGACGGCGATGGACGGAGAAGCAACCGACTCGGTGAGGTCGTTGAAAAGCCGGAGAGGGGACTCAGTGAGGACGGTGATATCACGATAATTGGCGTGGAGAGTTTGTGGCCGTTGGATGGGTTTGGGGTTGTTTGTGGCTGTAGGATCTTGTTGATGTGTTTTTAATTAATTAATTAATTAACAAAATTAGATGTGTTATTAATGATTGATTTAGATGAAGATTAGGTGAAAATTAGAGGTTAGATCTGCGTTTGATCAGAGAATAGTTTGATCTTTGTAAAATCCCATGTTTTAGCTTTTAGGTGTCTCATTTTAAGAGGACATTGTAGTGTTTTTTTATCCATAATTTTATTTTTATAAGTTGAGTTTTCTTTTTAGGGTAATGTTTAGACACGAGATCCCACGTGAACATAACACAAATTATGTTCGTTTAGACTCACAATTTTCGTATTTGTGCCGTGTTATTAGTTGAGAAACCTTATATAATTCTCGTCACGTATCGTGTTTTTGTTGGTTCATATTAAAAACACTCTTCGTACCAACATTCACACATGAAATCGATATAGAGAATAGCTTATTTCACGTGTGCGTTTACAAATCGATATCAATGTAAAAAAAACTAACAGTTTAGGCTCAAATATTGTAGATAAAATGAGAGAATTTTGTATTACCTTATAAATGGTAAGACAATGATAGGAAATTTTAAAAGTATTGAGACAAATGTAGCATTCTTTTGTGTTCACTTTTTGCAGAACCTATATAATGATCGTTGCAAACTTTTGTTAAAATTAGATTTAAAATGATGCAATATAAAAATATTTTGATTTATTGCTACTATTATTATTATTTTTTTGTTTGTACGACACTTGTTATAAATTTTTAGCATATGATGAGTTGCTAAAATATTGTTTCATTGCTTCAAAACTATTGTGACGACCAAGTTAATCTGTTCAAAAACAACCGTTCCTGATCCTTGAGAGATATCAAAAAAATGACTATTTTTTCTCTAATTGGATCATTGACTAAAGCGCAATTTTGTAACTCATTAGGGCACCAACGGCGAAAGCACTCTGCTGGGCCGACACTGACACTCAGAGACGAAAGCTAGGGGAGCGAATGGGATTAGAG
>JAYMTA010004327.1:0-12795 GCA_036897625.1 Pelargonium cotyledonis | reverse complement strand
TGAGGTGAAGTGGTCGCTGCCATGGCGGTTGTGGAGAAATGAGGAGGAAGAGAGGGTGTTTGTTTCTAGGGAAAGTTGTTTTCTTTTTCCTGAGGGTTTAGTGGAAAAAGAAAGCTGAACCTTTTGAGCTATATATCTTGTTGTAAATGCGAGGAAGGATATTCCTTCGGAAACGGGCATGCCCAAACCCAACAACTGATGATGATGCTAAACGACAGCGTCTGGGGTTGGGTGAACAAATAAAGTCCTAATAGTATTCAAGTTTCCTACTTAATTCGCAAACCAACCTGTGAAAAAATTAACACTACCAAGTTGAGCCTCAAAAATTAAAAAATTATGAATAATCAAACCAAATGCAATTGAATTCTCCCTCAACCTGAACAAACAATTGTCAACGATTGTATTTGAAGTTTAAGACGACTATATGGAGGGCTTTGTCAACCATCACTCCTCATCAGTATGCCATCTAATTTGACAAGAAACGTGAAGATGGATTCAAAAACTCCGACCAAACCATCATCTTACAAGCAAATACAATAACTAACAATTAAGTATACACGCTATTCATCACAGACCATAACTTGAGATACGAGATAACCCGATACGCGTTCCCCTCAAAACTAATGTTCACGAACCGACATAACCTCCACCATCATCGATCTCCTCTCAGACCATAACTTGAGATAGGAGATAACCCGATGCGCGTCCCTCCCCAAAACTAATGTTCCTTCATCCTTGACACCCTCCCTAGAGAGCCTCGCGAACCGTCATTAGCCACCATCATCGACCTCCTCTCAGATCCCCCCAGCCACTTTCTCCGGAACCAAAGGTTGCTGTGAGCTAGCTTCACCCAACCCAATAATGGTGGTTTTAGACACCTCCCGCCACCATTCCCAGCCCAGTGTGATCCACCACCCTCAACATTCCCACCGCAACTTTATTTGTGATTCACGTGTTTTATATTAAAAATTGTTGTCCTATTTTGTAGGAACAAATTTGTCTAAAATTATTTTTTTTGAACCTACTTGATTATATTTGTTTCTTTGTAGGAACTTAAAATCCCAACACAGAGACAAATAATTGTGCTGAGAAACCATTTGTAAATACGTTGAGAAACCACAATTATTGAATTAGAGTCAAATTTATTGCTGTTGATCAAATAGAAAATTACAGTGAGAAAAATATATGTTCAATTTGAACATATACCATTTTATGCAGAAACGTAAAATATGAAATCTCCATCTCCAGTGTGTGCTGCAACCCAAGTTGCAACATCATAATGGAAACATAAGTTTTGCTAGATCTTGTTGTTGTTGTTGTTTGTTCACCCAAATCAGCCCAATTTGTCACTGTAAAATTAGTAACTGTACATGGTCCTGCTATGGTAATAGACTGGTGGTCTCCTGATTCTCTACCAGAAAATTTGCTGGTTCAAATTTTGCAGTGTAGCTGAATTTTGATGTGCAGTACTTCCTGTGCACACCTGTTAGCCTCCCAGTCCCTGCTTTTTGGTGGAAACCAACCATCAATCTTGAGCACTCTCTGCAAATCCAATATAACCCAATTAGCACTTCAAACAAAATTTAACATTTTGTGGTGAAATTGAGAACAAAAATTGAAGGACTCACAAGAGATTGTCTTCTGAGTAGCTGCTATGCCACTCACAGGTCTTGTTCCACTGCTTGAACCCATAGAGAGTGCATTGTGCAGTGTAGATTGCGGCGGCCGCCAGAAGAGATGGTGGGTACTTCAGCATCTCATACTCCACAAGGGAAAGCTCAACCAAGAAGTAGGACAAAAGCTCCAACTGATCCATATAACACAATTTAGATACAAATAGGAGATTGTGTATATTGTTTTGGTTTATGCAACAGTTTTGGGTGCTGACCTTTTTGTCAGATTGAGCAGCTTTGAGGAACCTTTGCATGAAAACATATGGAGTTGGATATGACATGTTGAATTGCAAAGTGTTGAGCATCAATCTCTCCTGTAGGTTAGGTTGGTTAAAGTTAGTTACTCAAGACTCTCTCTATAATATGTTTGATGTATAGATAGATATTATGTAGAGACTAGTTTTTTTATTACCAATTCAAGAACTTCATTTCTTGTGTAGGCTTTGTCTGAGATTAGAATCATATCTCCCACAACAGGAACAGAAACTTCCTCATATTTGCAGGCTAAGAGCATAGCTACCAACCCAACCAGCTGAAGCTTCTTTCTTGCCACTGATTGCTTGGATAGAAATCTATCTATGAGATTCACTGTAAGGAACAATGTCTCATTCAACAGCTCAAACTTGTCGTGTACCTGCACACGCACACGCACATTCAATTCATTTGCCCAATTAATCGAGAACCCGACACAAAGGAAGTAACATTTCATGTGTAGCATACCTCAATGAGCCAGTCAATCAGTATAGCCCTCATTTTCTCATTAATGTCAGGTTGCTGCCCCATATAGTCTGGTGACACACAGCTACAACACTGCAATAAAAACCATATTCAACTTAATCCTACAGTTTAATGCCTTTTACCAAATCAATGAATCATAATGGGAACCATTTCACAAATTCATCCATTCAATTATTTTACAAGGAAAGTTCACATTTTTTTAGTGACATAAAATTGGAATGTAATGAATGACATTGACACTATTTTGTTCAATCTGAGAAAAAAGAGATTTCCATGGAAAGTAGCATTTGAATTTTGAGTTACCTCAACTTTTCTGTAGTAGGCATACATGTCTGCAACATAGTCAACAACAGCAAGCGGATTCTTTGCATCACTGCCATCAATATCCATATAGAGCTCTTCCTCTTCATCTGACATATCCTTCATCTCCACCTCCTCCTATCACATTATTTTAGCTTACTCAACACATATTTCAAATAAATATTCAACAAAAGGTGAGACACAAAATTTCAAATACCATACCATTTGATCCTCCTCCTCACTGGGTCTTGCTTGTGCTTGCTCTAAAGTCATGGGAGTATGTGCCTTCTTCTCTTCCTCCACATCTATGAAAATACAATCTCCAAACCCACTTGTCTGTGGAACAAATGGTGCTGGCTTTGTGCTTGCCATTTGTGCAGCATACTTCCTAGATTTCAAATTTGAAGAATGTCCCAATTAATTTTTTTAGAAAATTGGAAAATAAATTCAAAAGTCAACAAACAGCTACCAATAGTATTATTTTAAGCCAGTTGGCAGAGTGTAAAAGACAATGCTCCTTTTTGAGCAAGAGAAGATCTATATTTTGAAATTTGAAACTTTCTTTTCCCTCTTACTTTCCTCAGCACCCAGATGCTAAAAAAGGCAGGAAAATGAGTAAACAATAATGATTCTTTTCACCTTGTAATGGGTCTATGCACAGGATCTGAATCAAGCTGTTGATTCTTCTTCTCACAGACTCCATTGTTTCTGAGTTCCAAAAACAACCCAAATCAGTACATGAGTACAGAAACAAGAAACCATAACAAAAATCAAGAAATTTACCCAGACAAAGCTCTTTTGTTAACAATGCAAGGGTATGGCTGAGCTCCCAACAAATTCTGATTAATCACACCCAATGCTCTTCTGGTGTGCCTAACTTCTTGCCCAAACTTTCTGCTACCCATATTCACTCCTCCTTTAGAGAAAACTCACACAACCCAGGTCAGGATTCAACATCTGGATCTTTAAAAAGTTGGTAAAATGAAAACAAAATCCAAACTTTATACCTTGAAACTGAGTGGGTTTGGGCAAATCAGCAGCAGCTGCAGCTGGAGGATTGTTTTCATTAGACAAAACCATTTTCGATATGGAATTTAATTCGAAGAAGCACAATCAAAATCTGGATCTAAAGAGCCTGAAATCTAGAGCATCTGATAAACTTTGGGAGACCCAGAAACAGAGAGCACAGCAAAAGAGCAAGCTTTGCCGAGAGACTGTGTCTGTGAGTGAGTGAGTGAGTGAGAGAGGTAGAAGAAGAAGAAACAAAGGGGTATTTGTCTGGAGTCCACGGGGAGGGCACCAACCCTTTTTTTAAAACCAACGGCTACTACAGAAATTGTACCGTTGGATTTAAATGGGACTTTCTTTTTTCTGAGATGGTCTCGTTCACTGGAAAGGGAACAACGCTACGCGCAACGGTCACTTTTGGCGTTGGCAATGGCATGTGATGTGAACTGGTTTGGTTTTGTAGAGTGTCCCCACTTTTTTTTTTTTTTTTCAAATAATTGGAGCTTCGCTGCTCTAATCATTGGTGAAGATTGGTCTTAACGGCTGGCTTTTTAGGCTCCTGCGTACGTGTCACTTTCTCATTCGTGGATTGGTTATGGGCTCCTATGAAACTATGATTCAACGTTGGAGAAATTTAAATTTGTGCTATTATAGAAAGAACATTATATTTGGATTGAATAATGATGTGTTCATGCATTGTGAAATTCTCATGCCAATTAATAATTAATTTGGTTATTGTTAAGGTACGCTCCCTTGATTTTTAATTAATTAAGGTTCATGGAAGTATAAATTTTATTTTATTTTTAATAATCATTTTATTGTGTTATATTTTATTTAAATTTAATAATAAGAATAATAATAATATTTACTTAATTACCGTGTAATGACAAATGTCATGCTTCATTGAATTATTTTTTCATGCGACATCTTAAATGAATGATTTATTCATTTATTCATTAAAGGTGTGGTAAGTTAATTACAAATTCATATTTTACGGTAGGAGGTTGTGGGATCAGATCTCATCAAGTTGGTGGGGGTGAGATTTGGGATTAAAAGGAAAGAAGTGTCTCTTATTGTTAGTTAAACATATAATAATAAAATAATTAGTTGATGCATTACTTTACCTCATATATATATGTATATGTTTCTCAAACATTACTTTCTTAGACATTATCTATGAGAAATTTTTTCTTATTTGTTTTGTTTAGAATCAAATCAAAATTACTTTCTCAGACATCATCTATAAGAAATTTTTTCTTATTTGTTTTGTTTAGAATCAAATCAAAATTTGTCATCTAAATGATATTATTCTTGAATATGATGATTTCTATGTCTTCTAAAATCTACTCTATTATGTTTTTGTATATATTAGCTAATTTATGGGATTACATTGATATGTCATTCACAAAAATTATCCAATCTATTGAATAAGCTCTAAGAAAATATGATGATTGTCATAACTCATAACCAAAAAAGATATATGTCAATTATATCTTAAATTTAAAAATGAAAAATGATCTATACTTGCAATGACCTAGCTATGTTAGATGAGCTTGAAACGAATGGAATGCTCATTCTACTGCTTTTTTTTATTATTATAATTAGACAAGTAACAACAACTACCATATAATAAGATCATTTTGTGTACCCTAGAGAGACATAATTGGACTAATCAGTTGTCCCCAATGACGGAGCCAGAAATTTAACCAAGATGGGGAACAATTTTTCTTCAAAACATTTTATTTGAATAATTAAATAAATAAATAAAATGGGTTGGACTTTACTAGTATGTGTATGTGTTTGGTTTGGGCTTTATTGGTGTGAATTTTATACTAGAATAATAAAATGGGATGGACTTTTAAAAATAAAATGTTGAAGTAAATATTTTTGGCAAAAACGGAATTCGAATTAAGGACTTAGTGGTTTGGTTTCAGGAGAATGTCTGAAATGAATACACTCCCAAAACCAAGATGTGTAATTATGAAAGTCTCATAATCGTGATTTCCAAATGTGTGACCACAATGTCATAGCCTCTAAAAATGACACGGGGCCTTCGTCAATGAATATGGTAAACGAGGTCTTTAGAGACCAAAGAATGGAAATGGACGGCCCGATCACCAAAAATCATGAACGAATTGAGCCCATGACCAACTCTTTGTTGCAACGAGAGATGTTTTATACCATTTTGTGGTTAACGATTTTGTCAAAGTTCAAGGCTCATCAAATGGTTCGGGGAAGACCGTTACACTTGGTAAACATTTGTGAAAGTTCAAATCGCTTATTCGATTCCTCTCAAAGGCTTCCTCGCATGACCATTATCATGATAAATCGACATTCTCAATACTCTAAGATGTTACCCCAAGTGGTATAGGCTTCTAGAGATTTCAATGCTCCTCTAGGTGCACGAGGGATGTATGGGAACTCACAAACTTGTCTTGTGCCGACAAACAGCACGTTTGGGAAGGTAGAGCTGCAGCCACTAGTAGACTATAAAGCAAACCCACCGCTCAAACTACAAACCTCTCTAGTGCGCTTAAATCAACCAATTCAAAACAGACGCATCAACTAATTTCGTTGTTGGGATAACTTGAGAGTCATCGTTCTAAACTTCTCACAATAGTCTATCATTGCAAGATCACAAACTCGTGGTCATGGTCCAATTTCAGTCCGGCTCGGCCTAGATTCGGTGCATGGAACAACCAACCTGACCATGGTCAACCCAATATCACATTTGACTAGGTTTAATGTATTTAAAAGTTTTCTAATTACATTAAACATCTTAAATAATCTCCATTAATCACACTCCGACACATTTGTTAATTATTTAAAACATGTGTTATATTTTATGATCTCTTTTTCATATATTGTTCACTCTCAAGTTGAGTTGAGCAACCCAATTAGTCTTATTTTGAATGAGAAATAAATACAAGTTACAACAAGAATCAAGAAAACTAACCAGGATCAAATAAAATGTAAAATCTTAGCATCACATCATTTTTTTTACAAGTATGTTAGATGTCATTCACTTAAAGAGACTAGAAAGCGATGGCAACCCGCTTTCCTTCTTAACCAGCCTTCGTTTTTGCTTCTCCTTTCCCTGCTTCTTCCTTGGCTCCTCACTAGCAATTTGCTTCTCGTTTGACACTAACACCGGTACCTGCTTCTTCCTCATCTGCTGACGAGCAAACCTGGGTTGCTCATCCTGTGATTTACCACGCTTCTCAATTGACACGGTCACTGGTCTCTGCTTCTTCCTTTTCTCCTTACTAGCAGACCTGTTTGTCTCATCCCGTGATTCATCACGCTTACCATTCACCTGCAATGGCTTCCTGCTCTCCTTCTTAGACACCCTTTGGACTTGCTTCTCATGCTCCGTTGTCGCCTCAGTAGAAAGCCTGATCAGCTCTTTGTTGTGATCAAAGAAAATAGGTTGACGCTTTGAGGGCAAACTTGGGAAGTTTACAGTATCCTGTGAATTACCATTCCCTATCTCTACCCCTAATTGCTTCAGAACACTAGAGTTCTTCTCAACCTTCTGCTTCCTCACAATCCTTGTCTCTGGTCCAGGATTTGACAGCGAAAGCCTTCGCTTCCTATCATTATCAATGTTCATTTCCTCATTTACCAAATCAGAAAGTGGCGGAATATCATCCTCCACCTTTTTATGCGCTTGCAAGTGATATTTCTTCTTCCGAGTAACTCCTTCAATCATGGTTTCCAGAATAACTTTCCCAAGAACAAATCTTGTCTCATACATATTTCCTTTACCAAGCAAGTAGTAGTTGATGTCGAAACCATCTTTTCCATTATCATAATTTTCAATATCAATTGTCAGCACTTCGACCATATCATAAACTTGAATGTATACTTTCCTCGGGACACAAACCTATATAAAAATACCACATTTAAGTAATTGTATCAGGCACACAACTGAAGGTAATATGTATGCTTAACACAATAATGTATGTGCCAGTGGACAAACTAGTCGACTTTTTTCCATTGAACAGAAAACTAATTACGTGTTTAAAAAGAAAAGCTAAATAATTGATGTCTGAATGATCAGAACCTGATCATTTTGGTCCCTAAACTATTTGTATGCCATTTGGTGCCCCAACTATCCAAGTTCTACCACTTTAGTCCCACTGTTACTTCCAGTTAATTTTTCTGTTATAAATGCTGATGTGATTTTAAAAAAACAAATAAATAAAGTTAATTAATTACAGTCTGCACTTTTAAGTTGTAACAGAAAAACAAACAAAAAGTAATGGCGAGTACTAGATTGGCAGACTTTTGATAGTTAGGGGACCAAGTTGGCATAAAAATAGATCAAGAACAAAAATGATGGGGCCCTGATAGTTCAATGCCCATTTTGGTAGTTTTAGTAGTAAAAACCATCCCAACTATGTAAAGATGACAATGTCCGGAACGTAATTTATCATGGGCAATGTCAAGATCTATAAACCAGAACTTTTCTAAACCCTGCTAAGCAAATTGTTGAAACACTGAAGTCTGAAACTATGATGAAAATAATGACTGGTTGAATTATAACACTTTGCTTTCTCTTGAAAATATAGGGACATCAATATTCCAGAAGCTCAGATATGAGACAAGTAATATTGCCCTAGGATGCAAGCATTTACATTATCCCATTCAATGGTTCCATTCTACCCTCCTACCAGTCATTCAGGTATGCACACTACATAGCATTCAATACAAATTATTACTTCCCAATCATAATGTTAAACTTTCCATTATGCGAAACATAAATCTGTCATGAAAAGCATTAGAATGACTTTCTCTACCTCATATGATGATAAAGCAAATATAAAACAAGTTGGAGGATGGTAGTCAACATGTGACACGAACAGGTTAGACGCATTTAAGTATTTAACCACAAGTATTGGTTTCACTAGATAAGGGGGATGAGGATAACTGTAATAATCTGATTAGCATGATTTACAATCATAAATCAACTCTCTATTTACCACAAGGGATGTTAGAAACAGAAGACGCCATGTAAGTTGTGTGGACTGCATAATGCAAATTTGGAATTGGCAACATAGATGTGTTAATGGACTTACCAGACCAGAGCATGGAAAACCTGGATATCTAGACATTGATTGAAGAAGACTGTTTTCATCAGCTAATGACGCAATAGAGAGCTGCACTAATGATGCAAATTTAGAGACACTTTTTGCAAGTTCTTCATCTGATTCAAGATCAGACAGCTCTGAGATCTCAGGTACAAATTCTTTTCGCACTTGAGCATGTTCTCTAGCACATTTAACACCTTCCTTCCAGTTTCCATGATACAGGACAGAAGCAAAAGCAAATACTACACGAGCATCCTGAGGGTTATTTACTAGTGCTAGATGAAAAGCCAACAGTCCAACCCTGTTCCATACACAACAAATATAATCAGCCGCAACGAAGATAGGACATCATACCAATTATATTATTCTCACAATCTTAGTCTACAGCAAACGCATATGCATAACATGTGTGTGTGTGTGTGTGTGTGTGTGCACTAATAACACAATATGTTAACAAATCAGCATGCCACTAGTTTCCACATTCAAAATTATTTCCGGTAGTATATGTGGCCAGGTATAATCTTTTATCCTTTTACATGATTATATTTATACCCGTGCATTCTATGCAGTGGCGAGACATAAGTAGATGAAATAACATAAAGTTTTCCATAAGGGACAGCAACCAAATCCAACTAATAAAAACAGTAGAGGTGTCCAATCAAATGGAGTAGTCTACGCAATGGGATAACATCCATGCCAAACGAGATAAGAGGGCATTATAAGATACTGGTTAGACAGGAGAAATGTCAATTCTCATAAAATGTTCTATGCTAAGATAATCACTCTCATGGATTGAAGGGATCCAAAGGCTTGATGATGGTACAGTTAGACACTCCAGTTTTGGCAAAAATCAACTGCTAAAATCAAAAGATCAAAATTTAATCACATTTGACCAAAGTTAGTAGAGCCTGATCAGCAATTAGAGCCTGATCAGCAATATCTAAACATTTTAAAAGTGAACCTTGTTGTTGATCAGCCATTATTTTAGAGAGGTTAAAGCCTTGTAGACTTTTTGAGAGAAACAAAACCTTAAAAGAATGCAAAACTGCTGCCATGATCACCACAAATTAATTATCAAAGAAACACATAGTGCATTTTCATGCTTACTGAGCCCAAAAGGGAGAAACTGTGCACTATCATTACATTTGACAATATGGTAAGCCAAAAGAGAGGTCATACGGGTTGAGATCCAAAGGTCTCAATGCTTCAGCTAGTCGGCTACACAAGTCTAGGAGTAAGAAACACATATCCTGATATGCATGCACTCCCAAAAGGTCCACAAATAGTCTGTGTTAAACTTAGTCCAACCCAAAAGTCTTTAAACTATAATTAGTTTAGTAGGTCCTTTTACATATCAGACCTTGTTTGACCTAAAGGTCACAAGTTCGAATCTTGCCGCCACCCGAGTTAAATAATATTAAATTCACGGCACAAGACATGAGGGAGACTTGTGCATATTGCATAAGGCATGAAAAGCACTAATGGCCTTGCACGTGGGGGCATGTATAAATTTCATATTTGGCTAAAGGCTCAATATTAAATTATACTCTAACACACACCCTAACAGGTCTCCTTCATGTCTTCGTGCTTAAAATTCAATACTATTTAACTAGGGTGGCAGCAGAACTCAAACTCATGACCTTTAGGTCAACCAAACTTTGGTACCATGTAAGAGGACCAACTCGAAGTTGCTATGTGGAGGGCCCAACTATTCTATCAAGTGGTGACAGACTTCACATCCTTCAATGCGGGATTCTTTAACACTCCCCTCACACCAAGACTACATATTAGAACAAACCCTGCACGTGGATCAAGAAACAGGATAAGACATACGGGTCACTGGACCCACTAAAACCAGTTATAGTAATATGGTACTAAAAGTTTAAGTTGATAGGTGGAGGGTCAAACTAGTATATCAAGTGGCAATAGATTTCACGTTCTATTATGTGGGATTCTTTAACGCTCTACGCTTAATCTAATAAATTTTAAATCTTAAAATGTGATGAATTCTTCCACATTGTAAGACCTTAAGTTGGTTATAAGTGCTCAGTCTTCATAATTTTGAAGTCAAGGATTGGCTTCGTGGTTAAAGTTATTGCTTCTCCTTGGTCACCTCGTACCTTAGTGCCAATTTTTTTTACAAACTAGCTCATCTAATCAAGTACCTAAGATCTATTGATATAGAGTTAAAATTTAAGCCCTTTTTAATTTTAATTCTCCTTGTTAAGTTAAGACCAAATTTAATATTATTTCAGCTCAACAAGTTTTCCCAAGTTACTGTGAATGCCTAGATTATCAAAAAGACCAAGTCTGACAAAATGGGTGCTCGAAAAATTTCCATTTTTGAGTTGTAACTTAGACCATGAACCAAAACTTTGGTTTTAAATCAGTATCTTATCTGCAATAGTTTACAAATAGAAGCCATCCAACTTCCTCAGTCAACACTCAACAGACAAATTGGCATCCTTCCCATTTGGTAGTCCCAAATTTGTGTCATTATCACAAGAAAACAGATATTATGTAATAGATTTTATACAATACCATTTGATTACCTTATGGACCAAAAAAAAAATCTAGAAAATAGGAAGGACTAGAGAGAATTTCAGAATAAAAGTTATATGACAGATATTTTAAGAAGTATCTTAAAACCGGTTTCTTTCTGAATAGACTGAAGGAGTGTCTATTTAGTGTTGTTCTCTAAAACATAGAACAAGGTTTTCTTAATTCCCTGATAAATAATATAGTGACTCATTTTCTTATCTTAATACTCTACAGGAAGAAACAAAAAATACTCATTTTCTCAAACAAGCAATGCCCCTAACTTGGAGTCTGGTTTTTGTCATTGTAAGTACCACAACCCAGATCTGCTCTACCAGTAAAATAAAGTCAAGATTTTCCTACATATATCACCACACCAAATATCCATCTAATGTTGCCTGTGCTTGTTCCCAAAAAAAAGTTATCCAAATGCCTCAACAATTATCTCATAAATTTGTTACCACAGTCAACGCCTATCAACTGCAAAATTTACTAAGTTGGAAAGAAAAAATGAATCTAGAATATTATTCACTTCAGATTTATGCTCAATCAAAAGGTTTCTAGAGAGTCAACAACATTGTTCCAATAAAAGCTAACCATGATAACAATGCCTGTCATGAAAATGTTTAACTTGGTACTCGAAAAAAGTTGACTCACCAGAGACTGCAATCTGCAGGCTTATCACAGGTAACCAATTTGTCCAAGCTTGAGAATAATTTCTGCCAAGAAGTAGCTATGACAAATTCAGAAAGTAAAACCACATAAGCAAAATGCAAAAATCAACCAACATCCATAAAGTTTTTAGCCTGAATGACATCTCAAATCAAGTTACCAATTATGGCCAGTTGGTCACATGTAAATGGAATAAATGAACAGAAGAAACAATTATCCCCAACTATAGTTTTTAACCAAAAAAACTAGATTGAACACATATTACTCAATATCTGGATATAACTTATGACTATCTACAATAATAAATACCAATTATCTTACTTTAACAAGTATAGAATATAATGAATATAATTAGTTTTGATATTGACACATGCCATTCTTTCTCAAATTTGTTGCCTCTCAATCTCATTTAATGTTTTCATGGTGTTCTTCTCCAACTCTGACATCCAAAAGATTCGAGGTTTAAATAATTGCGTACAAGCAAGTCATGATAGGACACAATTGCTGTATAATTTTCCTGTAAACCTAAGTAGGACTATGCAAAACCCAAATATTAATATACTAACCAATCCAAATTGAGCTGAAATGTTCAATTCGGCTTTTTAATATTGGTTTGGTTACAGATTAGTAATAAGATGTCTATTTTGATGTACGTTGGGTTATCGGTTTCTCTTACATGTTTTTCCCGGTTTAATGAACTGAAATATTGATATTAAAATGATTGCTCTACTAAATAAGTAAAAGGAATAAGTACCCCTGAGGTCCCTGTACTA
>JAYMTA010004326.1:0-12796 GCA_036897625.1 Pelargonium cotyledonis | reverse complement strand
GTAGAGTGATGGTGACCAGATCTGGCCGTTTATGAGAGGAGAGAGAGAGAAAGAAGAGAGAGAGAGAGAGGAGAGAGAAAAAAAAATTAATGGTATTTTTTTATAATAAACTTGAGGGTAAAATCGTAATTTCACATACAAACTCGCCGGAAAATGTTAAAACTCGCCGGGAAATTTTAATTTTTCTGGTAAAACTATGAATTTTCCGGCAAAAATATGAGTTTTCCGGCGAAGATGATGAACATGTTTTTGATGAAGAAGGGTGAATAGTGAAAGGCAATTTTAGAATTTCAAAAAATTGGACGGACCGTTAAATGACATAATTCATGAGTGGTAAAAGTTATATCATAATCTTTAGGAGAGGTATGTGTAATAAGCCTATATAAGAGAGAAAGTATGTGTAATTAACCTATTAATTAAAGAAAAATTGCATATAGCATTCTTAAACTAAACATGTTTTGTTGGTATCACTCGTGAACAAAATGTTATTACTTTAGGCTATTTTAAACTGTACATTCTGGTATCCATCAATAACAATGTTAGTTGCATTCCAAAAAGACCAAATTACCTCATTATTCATGTTGTTTATAAATATAAATAAAAAATAAAAATGAAAAAAGAAGAACGGAGCTTCGTCTTCGTCAGAGATGGAAGAACGGAGCTTCATTATGTAAATCTTTTTATTATGAATTTGAAATTATTTTTTATTTAAGCATAATCAATGCTTTATGTATCTGTTTTTGTTTCACAGTTTGACTAAGAGAATTGGATCTCAAAGTATGCGATGTTACAACACCGCTGACCATCACCTTTGATGGTCCCTATGACAAAAAAAAAAATGAAGACTGGAATTTGTGGGAGTCTCCATGATGGACTTGGAAAGCTAGTGGGTTGTTTTGCTGAACGGGTGGGATAAAAGGGGTAACTAATGCTCATTTAGCATACATTCAAGCATTGGAACATGCAAAAGGGATTGCAAAAGGTTTAATTAGGTTGGCGGGGATCACAATATTAGACTTAGGGGAGATAGAGAAGGATTGTGCATGTCTACGAAGGGAACAATTTCATATGATATTGAAGCGATCCAGCGAGAAATTAATCGAATTGCAGATTGTCTTGTTAAGCTTGAACGCGTCTACGGGAACTTCGACTCTCGTTTTTGAAGCAAGTGTCTGAGTCCATCGTGCCACTCTCCAACGAAGTTGCTGGATTGCATTGCGTTGCACGTTGCAACACGAGTCCAACCACACGAACCAGTGAGAATATTTTGGTTTATCCTATTTCTGAAAAATATAAAGAATTTGAGTACTTATCTTACTTGATGGAGATGGTAGAGTCTGCGGTGGCTGGATCACGTGGCCAGAAGGATCTTTCCTTTGTCATCATGGACATGGATGATATTGGTTTTGTCAAATTGAAAGGTAAGCTATGCGCGCACACACATATTTTTACAATTGTTGTTTTTCAAACTTATTTCTTTCAAAACTCTTGGATTTCTTAGTTGCTATCTTGCCACAAGATCCCTATATCAAAGAGGATGTCAAGAAGTCCCTGGTCAGAACACATGATGGGTATGATACGTTTGTAAAGTTACACAATATTCTGAAATTGTGCTCTCTTATTGAGAATAAGGCATAGAGTTTTATAAACTGTTCATTTAATTTATAATTTAGTTTCAAAATTTGATTTTTTTAATGTACAATACAAAGTGAAACTTTGTATCTATCTGCCGGAAGAAAAATGGGTGGATGGATTCATTAGAGTGCCTAATATACCGTTCTTTCCCAAACCTTTCTTCAACTTGGAGGCAGGGAAAATGTACGTGGATGATAACTACACCCTTATATTTGAGGTACTTATTTTCCTATAAGTCTACCTTGATATGCTTTCGTTACCAATAATTCCAAAGTACAGAAAGATCTATTAGTGAGAATGAAAGTATTGATAACGAGAGCACATCAAGGTAGACTTATAAGATAATAAGCAGAAATATGTACCTCAAATATAAGCGTGTAGTTATCATTCACGTACATTTTCACTGCTTCCAAGTTGATGGAAGGTTCAGGAAAGATATAAGGTATATTAGGCACTCTAAGGAATCCATCCATCCATTTTTCTTCCGACAGATTGAGAAAAAGTTTCACTTTGTTATGTACATTAAAAAAAATCAAAATTTTAGAATTAAATCATAAATTAAATGAACAGTTTATAAAACTCTATACCTTCTCCTCAATAGGAGAGCACAACTTCAGAACATTGTGTAACTTCACAACCCGTATCATACCCATAATGTGTCCTCACCAGGGTCTTCTTGACATCTCTTTGATATTGGAATCTTGTGGCAAGATAGCAACTAAAAAATCCAAGAGTTTTGAAAGAAATAAGTGTGGAAAACAACAGTTGTAAAAATATATGTGTGTGCGCGCTAGCTTACCTTTCAATTTTACAAAAGCAATATCATACATGTCCATGATGACAAAGGAAAGATCCTTCCGGCCACGTGATCCAGCCACCGCAGACTCTACCTTCTCCATCAAAAAAGATAAGTACTCAAATTTTTTGTATTTTTCAAAAATAGGATACACGAAAATATCCTCACTTGTTCGTGTGATTGGACTCGTGTTCCAACGTGCAACGCAATGCATTCCAGCAACTTCGTAGGAGAGTGGCGCGATGGACTCTAGCATTTGATTCAACAATCGAGAGTCGAAGTTCCCATAGACGCGTCCAAGCTTAGCAAGTCGATTTGCAATTCGGTTAATTTCTCGCGGGATCGCTTCAATATCATACAGGATTGTTTCCTTGTAAACATGCACAATCCTTCTCCATCTCCCTAAGTCTAGTATTGTGATCCCTGCCAACAAACTTACATAAACCTTTTGCATGTTCCAATGCTTGAATGAATGCTAAATGAGCATTAGTCACCCCTTTTACCTCCACCCGTTCAGCAAAACAACACACTAGCTTTCCAAGTCCATCATGGAGACTCCTACCAATTCTAGTTTGAGATCCAATTCTCTTAGTCAAACTGTCAAATGGAAACAGATACATAAAACATTGAATTATGCCTAAATAAAAAATAATTTCAAATTCATAATAAAAAAATTACAAACCATGTCTTTTAACCAAAATGGGAGGGAGGAGTTCCGGAGCTTGGAGGCTTATGATTTCACCAAATTTTTTGGAGAAAACAATATTGCGCAAGGTAAACTTGAGGGACTCTCTTACTGATCCTGCCATGTGTAAGGACACCGGACTCCGCATCACGACGCGCAATCTCGTTGGAAGGCAGTGCGGGATAGGTCCGTTGAGGCCGATGTGGCCCCGTCCTTGAATACAAAACGAATGAATGGTGATGTTGCGGCGTTGGACCGCCCTAAACATGTTACTAAGGTTTTAGAGTCGCCACCCGGTTTTAAGGTCCAGAAACCAAAACATTTGGCTACGCATTTTTATTTTAAAGAACTATGCGCAACCAATACCTTTAACCAGATATATGGGTAAGGAGATTGGATACGCACGAGGAAGGAGTTAGGCATCCTCACGTGCCCGACATAAGTCGGCCCCCGTTACTTTTATACCGATTTGTACAACATATTAAATCTAATGATTCCTAAACATGCATATGAATAGTTTATACAAACAAGCAAGCAAACAATATTTACATGCGTATATCGAAATAAATGCGGGAAGTAAAATACTATATGTAAAGTAACACAGTAAGTAAGCTATGTTCGAAACTAGTAAAATAATCATGCATATACACAATGTAAATAATAATTATGAGCATGTGAAATAAAATATGTACTAAACTATGTGACATGTGAGCAAAATGTATGTACATGTGAGTGTGGCATGTGATATGAGATATGCTTGTTAAATAAAACAATATATATGCAATGAAATTAAGAACAAAATAGTATGCAAAACAAAACGAGTTACAATTATTGTGCGACTTTCGATTATATACCGAAAGCTAACACAATAATCAGACGAATTATTTCATGCCAAAGTGATCTCAAAATTTGACTAGAAAGTCCATTTCATAGACACGTGTTCACCAATTGAATTTTTATCTCATTTCAAAGCAAAATTGTTTGAACACGGTTTCTGAATTTAAAAGGCTAAGTAGCCGAATTGAAACACAACACAAAATCAAAAATCTTTTTTAAATGGCCAAGAGACCGAAATACCACATGTTAAAAATAACACACGAACAAACAAACAAAAATAGAATTCTAACATTCAAAGTAAACTACCCTTTTTTGTTTGTTTTAATATTTACTAGACACAAATGTGTACAGACAACATGCTAATAATAATTAACTAACAATTTATAAAGATTGAACTAAAAAAGACCTAAACATGTAAGCTTAAATACTAGGGATAATTACACATACCTCTCCTCTTAAATAGATTTATTACACATACTTCCCCTAAATATCATGATGTAACTTTTACCACCCCTAAACTATGTCATTTAACGGTCCGTCCAATTTTTCCGTAACATCAAATTTGTACCACGATTTTTCTTGAAAAGTTCCAACTTTTCACCCTGAATCCCAACGTTTGGATCCATTTGTTAGAAGGTAGATCTCAATCAATGGTTTTGTTTCTCTGCTTAATTCCAACAATTTGAACCAATCCGTCCATGCCTAACTCTCTTGTGTCGTATTGTTCACCATAGTTTTGATCACAAAAAACATTTTTACTAGGTAAGCTACAATTTAAAATTACCTAAATGAGACATGATGTCATAATGAACCAAACCAAAGGCATTGGACAATCCCTCCCTTTCGATTTGAATAGCACGAACAAATGACACCGATTGCACTTGAAGGGTAAGCCGACCACGTGGAGTGTTCTGCCAAGCGCATCTCGTCATCATCGTGTATGCCATCTAATCCAACAGCAAACTCGAAGTCTCATCCGATGACTCTAACCAGATCACAACATTCCAAGCCACCTTCTCCTTCTTTGCAACCGTCTCTTGTTGCCCAAAATGCCAACAAAAAGAAAATACCGCGAATCTACGTCGCTAATCTACAAAATATAACAAAACCCTAACTTATTATCAAAGCAAGACTCGCTAACAAAACAAGAAAGACCGCAATTTGTTATATGTTAAATCAAAAGACTACCGCCGCTTTGAAATCAAGAGCAGCTGTAGCCAAACAAAAACCAAAAATCGGAACTACCTAGACAACCTACATAGCAATAATTGAAGGTCCAACTTAATTTGCAATTAGAAACTGGAACCAAAAACCGCGATTATAGACCCAACATGTTGTTGTGACTGATGTAATTCTTACATCAGTTACAATCAAAACTACACAGTTTCAATTAAATGTCACATTCAAAACTACATAGTTTTGTATCAAATAAAATGAATCCCTAACTTCTATCATCTTTCCATCTTCTTTGTTCACCTACTCTCTATCATTGCCTATAATGATGATGTTTTTCAGGCATGACTGCAAAATTTAAGTTTTTTGGTTCAATAATTATGAATGTGCAATGAAAGAAACCATGAAAAAAAGTCTATAGAAGATTAAATATTTCATCATGTTAATAATATTTGGTTATACAACATAAACAAGATCAATAATGTTAAATCAGTTTCGTTTACATAAAACTCCTCCAAATCCCATGCAATTTGAAGTATTTATTGTATTCCAATAGTTCTATCTTCCACCAGTGCTACTCCATTGAAGATATACTTCATTCTTTTGCAGAGAATGGCTGCTAGTGACACCAATTTTTTTTATTGAAAAAGGATGATTTACACATATTAAAGTAATTAGTAATATAAATCAGTGTAAATATAAAATAAGCATAGCAATGAGATTTTTAATTTAATATTTTAGTGATCAGATTGTTTGTCATCTCTGGTAGCTAGCTAGGGCATGATTAGCATTTGAAGATACAGATTAGGTGAATATATAGAAAATTGATAAAGTTTAAGTTTTTTTTTTATTTGATACAAAACTACGTAGTTATGAGTGTAACACTTAATTGAAACTACGTCGTTTTGATGGCATCTGATATATGTTTTACTCAACATAAAATATATACAATTGATCCATAAAGAATGAAAAGTAAAGCATGTGTAGCGTGATAGTGAAAATTGTGCAAATGATTTCGAATAATGAATCAAAACATAGAACAGACTTTGTCTAGGTAGGTGTTTTGTCCCACATGTTATCCACGCCCACATTTGTACTCAGCCGTCCACGGTAAGCCTCATATGAGACTTAAAGTGAATACGTCCACCTCCATCGATCCACATGTAATTGCTCCCCAAGGCATATATATAACTACAAGGGGGACGCATACACTTAGCATTGCAACCAGTGCTATATAGAACATAAGGTGCCCAAAGGTACATGACTACGTACCGAAGGGTCTTCCCAATACAATGATTCGATCCGTACGGGCAACTTCATGGTCAGGACGATGCATGTGCTATGATTGAGTTAGTGGGAAGCTACTCCATGCACAAGCTTTAACCTCGGAGAATCATTGCAACACCGAGGATCAAACATTGTAGACATCTGAATCTGAAATATACTATAAAACATAACCAGTACAAAATTGAGACCGAGTCCATCTCCCCCTCTCCCGTACTAATCCGCCGTCAACGGCGACACAACAGAGGCAGCAGATCTATCTCCCATCAGGTACGTGCAACTAATTTCCGACTGATTCTGTAATATATATACATACATATATAAAGCATAAGCATACGGTGTGATTAATCTTCTTCTTATTTATTTGTAGCTAAAGATTAAAACTTTACTTCATGAAAATAATGGTAACTCAACAGTGGAGCATTGCTTAGTTATAGGAACTGATAATTTTTTTCGTTTCAATTTGTGGGTTTCATCCATAGATTCTTGTTTTAATAATTTTAGGT
The DNA here is from genome assembly GCA_036897625.1 of Pelargonium cotyledonis. Classification (NCBI taxonomy): domain Eukaryota; kingdom Viridiplantae; phylum Streptophyta; class Magnoliopsida; order Geraniales; family Geraniaceae; genus Pelargonium; species Pelargonium cotyledonis. The sequence goes on along the minus strand of JAYMTA010004326.1, from coordinate 5,880 downwards.
TGCTGCTCTAAAATCTTAATGCTGCTTATTGATTTGGTACTAACTAAATTCTTGGATCTGGTATGAGCAACTCTAAACCTAATTTGATTGATCATCTCAGTGTGCTTGCACAAGCCTGATCATAGAAGATCAAACATCACCATAGTCCATGCCAGCTTTGTGCTTATATATATACAAATTCCATTTACTTGAAAGCTTAATTTCCTCAAAGTTGTTGTTTTGCCATGTAGTCTTCTTTTATTTTGTTTTAGGTACTGATTTGTCTGTCCCCTGTAGCTCTGATTTATGTTCATCAAGATGTGTTGGACTGTACCTTTAACCAGGTTGGTTGGTGTGAGAGGTGTATGCGGCACAAGACTTTCAAGTAGCAATTCTCCTCCTCTTTTTAGCCTTCTTGGTCCCCCCGAAATTCATAAATGGTACGTTTCTGATGATAGCTATAATGCTAGAGACCACTTGCTACAGCACCCACCTCCACCACCATGGTTAGAGATAGAGTTCAAACGACATTCCATTCTACCTCCGCCTCCATGCCTTGAGCTATTCATTGAAATCAATCGCATTCCCTAATGTCCCGCTATTTCTCTCTGTTCCTTTTGGACAACTCATGGAACCATGATTCTCTTACAACTCTCAAAATTATTGCCTACATGAAACAGCACAGTAATACCTTGATAGATGTTAGGGAGCGGTTCTATTCTGCGGCTTTGTGGCTCCATAGTCATCATCCCAAGAGTCTAGCAAACAATGTCAAAGTCCTCTCCAAACTCGGGTGTTTGAAAGACTGGCTTGAAATTTTATACTGCCTACTTAAAGGTTCTATGGTTCGGAAGGTGGAAATCACGATAAGAAAAAGAGCTCGAAGAGAGCGTTCTCTTAGACTATTGGCAAAGAGATCAGGAAAAGACCATGACAAGAGTAACGAGTTTTTTTCTAGGGAGGAGAAGAGGATTCGAATGGCAAGACATGCTGTTGAGATGTACAACTCGGATCCTAATTATCGCTTTTGGTATGATCAGATTTCTGATCTTTATGCTGAGCTTTTAAAGTCTGATCTTGACTTGTTGGCTTCTGGAGATTATGGAAAAATCAGTCTAGCTTCGAAATGGTGCCCCTCCATTGACTCTTCGTATGATCGCTCCACTATTTTTTGTGAAAATGTTGCCAGGAGGCTTTTCCCGTGTGATTCAAATCCGGAATACAAAGGAATTGAAGAGGCACATTATGCGTTCCCGCTTTGCAGAGCTCTGAAGTTGGCTGAGATTTACATGAGCAGGAATCAATGGCACTTACTTCCATACGAACGTGTCAGCATCACTGCCATGAGAACTTACAAGAGGTTATTCATGAAACACGACAAAGAGCGGTTCCTGCAATATTTTCATCAGGATGAGAAGAAGAATCGTCAAAAGCAAAATCTTGCTAGAGGCAGAGAAATGCTTCCCCATGACATATATAGGCTCCTAGATTGCGCATATGGTGGGGATGTTGTAGACGCCCTGTGGAAGAGTATGGTCCAAGCATTCTCTGAAGAGGGGAAATTTCAAAACTGCATTGTGGCTTTTGAATACAAGGAAATGGAGGCTCTCCCCAAAATTGTTCAACGCTTCTCTATTTCGTTTCAACTTTTAGCTTCTGATTTGAGTGAAAGCCCATGGAAGGGAAATATTCTCAGACAAACGGAGAATAGTGGAAGTATTGGTGAGTTCTCAAAGATCAAAGGAGATGATTTACGATCAAAGATGGAGAGTTTGAAATCATTGTATAATAGCATGGACGATGTTGATGTGTGGTTATTGTTTGATACGATACTAGAAACTGCTGTCAGGTATAATGTGAGCAAAGAGAAGATGGTGAGACGGCTTTATTTGTTGGGCAGCTGGTATCCTCATTGGTGCTTACTTTTTGGTGATGGACCCATTTTTGAAAGAGAAATCAAAACGTGTCGGAAGAAGTTTGAAGATTCGGGTTACCGGATGCCAGATTTAGTGTTTTGGCATATGCCAGATGCATGTGTTACCAATGTCGTTCCCTCTGTAGATTTCTATTACAACGACACCATGATAATCACTGGAATTTCGCTGAAATGCATCCAAGTTTTCTTGGAGGAAGACGGGAAGGTGGAGGCCAACACTGTGATGGATTCACAAATTTCAGCTCAAGACTACATGGAATTCAAGGTGCATGACTGAACTCAAATTCATTTTTATCATTTTTCTTTTTACTTTCTTAATTAGACTAAGAGATGGAATCAAATTATTGTCTTAGCAATGGATACATAGATGAAGTTCAAAGAGGAACATACGATGTGCAAAAACCATTATTGATGTGAAGGAGGCCCTCGAAAATCTGGATCTATTCTGTGTTAAAAAACCCAGACTATGAAACCAATAAACACAAAGAACATCCAATTCTGCATTAATGGTGGGATAGTCTTGTTGAATTGCCTTTTCCATCGAGTTCTAAAGTCCTCACTCCTTGCATGTAATCAACTGATTAGTTATTCATTCCATCAGTCATGATCCAAACATAGCCTGTAGTCATCATTCCATTCTCTTTTGCTCTGGTAAAAAGCCTAGAACCGAGAGATGGTAACATATGCACAATGAAAACTCTAGTTTGCAGCTGATTTCATCATCAGAGATATTTGGTTGAATGACACTCCGGTAGGGAACTCGGGTATCCACATCTCCCAATGCATCAATCAAATAAGGAATTATTCCCTCTCCATATCCATTGTCTACATAGATAAAGGCTTGAACAATTGCACTGATGGCCTTTACTTGAGACGAATCATTTTCTGTACGAATCGAAGTAAGAGAAGGACTGGTTGCAGAAAATGTTACTGAGCTTTCTGTCCGAGTTCAATGATAAAGTTGGCTTGCATTGATGAATCTGGACCCAGGATTGCTTCTACTTGTACATTTTTTATAAGGTCAAGAGCTGTGTTCCCCAGTAGATGAAAAAGAAAAGTAAAAATGAAAACAAAACTCAAGTTTTCTTGGCTGAGGTTGGGCACAAGTTGTTTCTATCATATGATTGATTTATCATCTCTTTTGTATCTGTCAACATTGGAAGATTTCATGTCAACTTCATATATATTTTTTTAATTTAGCGAGGGACTTCTATTACTGTTTTCTAGTTGTGCAGTTGAGAATTGCATCAATAGTAACCCTCCTAATAATGGCGTCTAACCTATTTGCTTTGCAGTACAAATATGTAGAGATAGGTTTTTTATGCTTGTGCCAAAATTTATAAGGCCATTTGGTATTGAAAGTAGTGATAGCAATGTCTACATTTGATGGATGCCATATACATCAACAATTCTGAATGAAAACATAACAAATTAGGCGACACATTTTTTGATGCAAGGTGAGAGAATACATGCAGCGCCTCTCTCTTGGAATCCCTGTAACTTACGAGCAGCCTGGTTCTATATATAGAGCCATGTTGATGCGCGCAACTCAGCCCTCTCGTGCCATCCAATGTCGCAAAGTTGAGAACCACACCCAGATTCACATTCTTAAGACTGTCCTATTCTGACTTCTGAGCCATAACAGTCATTCTTGTAAAGATAAAGAACATACAAAATAAGAAAAGAGAGAAAAAAAAACATACATAGAGAAAGTTACAATGTACTACTACTCAGCATTAGTTACTACACTAATCCTTCACACACATGTCAGCTGCCTTCATCCGCAAGTAAAGAACTCATGCTACAACAAAAATACAAGGTATTATTAGTGTGAAATGGTAGTCAACTTTGACATTAAAAAAACTAAAACAAAATTTACCTCGTACTAGTATCCATCATATCCGCTACCTAAGTCGCACTCCTCCAAATCGTATTTCCAATCCAATAGAGAATCTGGTCGGATTCATTAGCATTGCCCCCCGATGCTGGCACAATAATCTGTAAATAAAACAAACACTCAAGAACAAAGAAACAAATAAAAATAAGAAAATATACTAGTAAATTAGCTTGAACCCTCTTTTACATATTGCTATACCAATCAGGCAATCACTGTATAGGAACCAACCTATGAAATCTTTTGTTAGAGAGTGAATTCTTGCGCTTTGTCCAGATAACAGGCGGTTTTTCATTTTTGTCTTATCTATATAAAATAAAGAGGGAGCCTAGTAGATTAGATAATTGCAAAGGACTTCAAAACTTAGTTAAGCCGCAAAGTCCTATCAACTTTTTAAATAGCACACGAAAAGAGCCCTATATATACCTGATCAATGAGTTGTTTCCCGAGACATCCCCAAAACTCATTCCTTAGAAAAGACAGTCCGACTCAAAGGCATTTTGGTACAAGCAAGCTAAAGATCTATAGACGTTTCCTTAGACGTTTACCTTGAACAAAAGTCACTGCAGTTATAGTCTACTCATGTAAACGAAGAAAAATTCCTAAGTACGGAAAGATCTATTAGTGAAAATGAAAGTATTGATAACGACAGCATATCAAGGTAGACTTACCTCAAATATAAGTGTGTAGTTATCATCCACTTACATCTTCCCTGGCTCCAAGTTGATGGAAGGTTTGGGAAAGATAGGGTCGTCTCTAGGATTTTAAGGGCCTTGTGCGAAAAACAAAATTTGGTTCTCTAAAATTTTTAAATCATGATCGATCGTATACTAATGAAAATAAATTCGGTAAGTTCGCCAAAATTATTCCGTCCGTTACAAATATAAACCGTAATTTATTAATTGTTAAACTTAAGAGTAAAAAATAAAATGAATACAATATTTAGTTTACGAAAACTTTTTTTTTTATAAACTATGTATTCCATGTTACCACACCGCTGACCATCACCTTTGATGGTCACTATGACAGAAAAAAAACGGAGGTTCTGGAATTGGTTGGAGTCTCCATGATGGACTTGGCAAGCTAGTTGGTTGTTTTGCTAAACGGGTGGGGTAAAAGGGGTAACTAATGCTCATGCAGCGGACATTCAAGCATTGGTACATGCAAAAGGGATTGCAAAAGCTTTAAGTTTGTTGGCGGGGATCACAATATTAGACTTAGGGGAGATGGAGAAGGATTGCACATGTCTACAAAGAAAACAATTTCGTATGATATTGAAGCAATCCAGCGAGAAATTAACTGAATTGCAGATCGTCTTGCTAAGCTTGAACGCGTCTACCAGAACTTCGACTCTCGTTTTTGCAGCAAGTGCCCTAGTCCATCGTGCCACTCTCCAATGAAGTTGCTGGATTGCATTGTGTTGCACGTTGGAACACGAGTCCAACCACACGAACCAGTGAGGATATTTTGGTTTATCCTATTTCTGAAAAATACAAAGAATTTGAGTACTTATTTTACTTGATGGAGAATGTAGAGTTTGAGGTGGCTGGGCCGGAAGGATCTTTCCTTTGTCACCATGGACATGGATGATATTGCTCTTGTACAATTGAAAGGTAAGCTAGCGCACACATATATTTTTACAGTTGTTGTTTTCCACACTTATTTATTTCAAAACTGCAATTATTAGTTGCGACTATAAACGGAAATAAACTTGAGATTAATTAAAGTATGATTGAATTACTTAAATGAAAGTTTATTTCACACCAAATATGTTTATAATGTAAGAGATATTTTAGGCAAATGAAGCCCTCACCTACTTATACTAAAAGACTTACAAAATTGATGGCTACGATCTAAAGTAAAATACTATAATCTACGGTTGTGCCTCTAGAAAATTATACAAACTCTAAAAAAACTATAAATTCTTCCCAACAATTTTAGAAACTTCCACAAAATGTTGGAAATACTTTTGGGTTGGGCCTTGGAAGGTTTGAGCTTGGACTTGCATTTTTGGGCTCTCATGAATGTTGTCCATTTTGCACATGATAGTCACATGTGCCGTCCATATAGA
>JAYMTA010004325.1:0-12796 GCA_036897625.1 Pelargonium cotyledonis | reverse complement strand
TAAAATGAAAACCCTTAACAATGAACCTAAAACCATAAAAACTAATACCTAGAAGATAAACCTTATACCTTCAATAGTAAAGCATACCCAAAATCCTAAATATATAATCTTAAATAAAAAATAATATAAATCGTAATACACTACATTTCCAAAAACTAAATTGTAAACCTTAACCCTATAGTTGTAAACCATAAACCTTAGAACACTAAAAGCATAATACTTCAACACCCAAAAAAAAAAAACCCCTCAAACCCTAAACTATAAATCTCAAAGCGTAAACTCAAACTCTAAACTTGAAAACCTAAACATTAAACCATTAAGCCATTAAAGCTCAAACCTAAGCCAAAACCCCAAAATTGTATACCCTAAAACCCTAGCTAACCACAAACCTTTAAACAAACAGCAAAGACTAAACCCTAAACATTAAACCCAAAGCACGAACACTAAACCCTAAAACCTACCCCTAAAAACCTAATCTCTTATACTTTGAACCCATTACTCTAAAACCTATACCTAAGTTTAAAACCCTAAAAATTAAACCTTATACCCCAAATTAACCTTATACCTTAAAGTGTAAACTCTAGAACCAAAAAATTGATAAACCCTAAAACTTAAACCTGAAATACTAAAATTTAAAACCTAAAACTCTAGTCCCAAAAATTAAACCCTAATTTTTAAACCTTATACTATTAACAAATGTAAAATCCTAAATTGAAAAGCCTAAAAGATAAACCCTTTACCTTAAACTAAGAATCTAATTAAATCATGAAACAATAATTCTAAAAACTCCAAACCGTAATCATATAACTCTTAACTCTCGAAAAACTAAATTATGAACTCTAAACCATAAATAATAGAACACAATCATAAAACTTAAACCCTAAACAAAACAAAACAAAAAAAAAACACTTAAACCTAAGCCACAAACCCAAAACCTTGAATCCTAAACCCCCGAGTACTAAAGTCTTAACCCTATAACCGTAAACCATAAACCTTAGAACCCTAAGAACATAACACATAACCCCGAACTCATAAATTCAACCACAAAAATGAAAACCCCAAAAGCCAAAAACACAAACAACAAACTCAAACTATAAACCCCAAAGCTTAAACTCAAAACCTTTAAACCTAAACCTAAACCTTAAACTCCAAACTCTATACTCGAAAACCTAAACAGTAAACCAAAATCCCAAAATTATATATCCTAAAATCTAAACCTAAAACCTAAAATTGTAAAACACTAAAATCCTAACCACAAATCTTCAATCATAAACCCTAAACCATAGAAATCTAAACCGAATACCCTAAACCATATGACCTCCCTAAAGACTAAACTGCAAAAACTAAACCTTGAACAATAAACCCAAAGTGTAAACACTAAATCTTGAAATCTACCCCTAAAACCTAATCTTTTATACCCTGAACCCTTTACCCTAAAATGTAAACCTTTAAACCCTAAAAATTTAACCTCATACCTCGAACCTTAAACCTTAAAATGTAAACCCTAGAAACAAAAATCATGAACCCAAAACCCTAAAACTCGAATTCCAAAAATTAAACCCTAATTCCTAAACCTTATAACATCAACAATGACGACAAAAATGAAAATGAAAATCCACATATAATAGACCCTAAAACCCTAAACCTTGTAACTTGAAACCTAAATATTAATACCTAAAGATAAACCTTATACTCAAAATTCTTAAACCTTGTAACACTAAAGCGTAAACTCAAAATTCTTAAACCTAATTCTTAAACTCTAAAATTGCAAAACTGTATATCCCAAAATCTAATCCTAAAACCCAAAACCTATAAAACACTAGAATTGTAACCTCAAACCTTCAAAAACATAAACCCTATAAACATAAACAATAAAACCTGATCTTAAAACTTAAACCCTTAAACTTAAAGCCCAAAGCCCCAAACCTTGAATCATAAAACCCCAAAACACTAAAGTCTAACCCTATAATCGTAAACCATAAACTTTAGAACACCCGAACATGACAACTAACTCTGAAAATCTAAATTCTAAATCTCATAACCTTAAACCATAAAAATATAAACTCAACATCCAAAACCCCAAACCCTAAACTATAAACCACAACAAGCAAACTCAAAATCCTTAAACCTAATTTTAAACCCTTGAAACTCAAACCTAATCCAAAACCCCTAAACTATACACCAAATAATCGAAACCAAAATTCAAAACTATTAAACCCTAGCAACAAACCTTAAAACCATATATATACCTTAACTCAATACCCTAAATCATAAACCGCAAAGACAAAACCCTAACTAATAAACCCAAAGCGTAAACACTAAATCTTAAAACATAACCCTAAAACCTAATCTCTTATACCCTAAACCATTTACCCTAGAACCTAAACATAAATTTTAAACCCTAAAAATTAAACTTATACCCCAAACCTTAAACCTTAAAATGTAAACCCTGAAACCAAAAATCATAAATCCTAAAACTTAAACAGTAGCAACAAGATAAATCAAATATCTTAAATCCTAAAGTATAAACACTACACCCTAAATCAAATATCTTAAATCCTAAAATGTAAATTAGAAGACAACAACAACATCAGCAACAAGGTCCCAAAACCCAAAACCTTAAAACTCTAATCTCTTAATCTTATATCATCAACCAAAAACCTTAGACAATAATAGACCTTAAAACTTTAAACCTTATTACTGAAACCCTAAATATTAATACCTAGAAGATAAACCCTATACCTTAAACCCTAAATCTTAAATCCTGAAACACTAAATCTAAAAACTCTAAACCGTAGTCCTAAAACTGGAAAAACTAAATTGTAAACCCTAAACAATAACCTAATCATAAAACTTAAATCCTTAAACCTAACACCTTGAATTCCAAAACTATGAACCCTAAAATCTAAATCTAAATCTAAATCCCAAAACTCTAAAATCCTATATATCCCTAAATCCTTAACCATAAAAACCTAAACCCTAAACAATAAACCCAAAGCATAACATTAAAGAGTGAACCCTAAACCCTATAAATATAAAATCTTAAATCCTAAAATGGTAAATCCAAAAACTCTAAACCTTATCCTATTAATGCTACCCAAAAAATCATCAACCAAAGTGGCGAATCACGAGCCAACATGTAGCGTCCAAGCACCACCTAAGCAACGCATCCGAGGCACCCTCCCCGACCCTCTTGTCTGGCTACACGAGCCTAGAGACTTTCCAAAGGACTTACCTATTATCCTTGGGACTTAGCATGAAAAGAAGACCAAAAGGACGATATCATAGCAGAATTGTAGCCGACAAGCTTAGATTATTGAGCATTGAGGAATAATGTTGCGACATTCATACATTACCTGGATTCCTCCCTCATCATCCATCCAATCCTTGGATTTTTTTCCCCATCACAGATGCCATGGCATCGATAAGGCATGCCTTATCATCCTCCGCTATGTTGGCCACCTCGCCAGCTAGTCTGCTTCGCGCGCCTTCGAGTGTCTTGAACGTAGCCCAAGTCATTTACCACTTAAAGAAAAACCCATACAGGCATGCAAGTGCTCCCAAGCAAGGTTGGGAGGTCCGACATAATTCCCAACTTAATGCTCCTCCAAGGCATATACTAGAGCTCAGGAGGATTAGAAAAAGTCGCGTGGAGGACCAATGCCGCGACATCCATCTGATACTCAAACTTCTCCCCCAACACTAAGGCCTCTAACCAAATGTCCCCCCCATGACACATGTCGTGACACAAGCAACGAATGTCGCGACATTGACCATTCTAGTCACAGAAATGACCCACGAGGCCTTTATGAACCTAATTAGCCAAGACCATTCATCCCTAGGCTTGCTGCAGCGATCATGAACACTTTATCAAACTACTATCAAGTTCCCAAGCCTTATTTTTGGCCACTCGTTCGGGACCTCAGAACATTACCTTGTGTGGTGGAGGCTTTTCGGGGAATCGATGAACCCCCAAAATGTATGAGAGGTTACAAGATTTTGCCCAAAGGCAAAGAGCTCGAGCCATAAATGAGCCCCCAAAGTGGACTCTACAGCTCTTAAAATGACCAATCACGTGCTAACAGTAACAATATTTGGTGGAAGTATATATACTCATCTTTTGTTAAAAAGGGGATCATTAATTGAGCATTTATTATTCTCTCTACTTTCTCTCTTTAAAATGCTCCCTAAAGCTTTCATGTATTCTGGCCGAGATACTCATTCTCACGCCTAAGGCGGCGTCTTACATACCTCAGGTACATGTTCTTTGGTGTGTTATACTTGCGTAGGTCACATGTTTGAAGAAAAATGTTAGAGAAATGGATATTTGGAAATAGACTTGAACTTTAGGAAAATAATAACCTTGACACGTTGACATACAATATGTGTTTACTTTGACATGAGTCAAACAAGTGCATCAGTTGGTTCCATTGTCGGTCACATTTTGAAAGTCAGCATTTCCTCTAACCTCGTACGACAACCAAACATACATGGCTCCTCCTAACGCAAGAGAACAAACAAAACTAGCGCATCACTTCCCCTCCTCGCACATGACTAAGCTTTGCAATGGAGAGTGTCGCCTCCGTTGCAAACCACTTCCTGAAGGGTGAGACTCCCCACTCGCACCGTTTCTGCCTAGGACCAGTTGAAAGATCGAATCTACCATCGCACGTGGATAGTAGATATGACCCGAGAACAAATTCGGGAAGAACTCCTCCAATGGAAGCCCGACCAACACAAACGCCTTGACTGCAACCGAGCAACATCTAGCCAAGCCCCGAGAACTACTATAATCTCGTTGAGTCCTCTTATACCGTCCCCGCCGCCAATGAACAACTCACCTCTCATGGCTGGTTGTTGCGAGGGTGTTCACCGACCAAATATCTACAATCACGCATGCCACCCCTATTGTCTCTTCAACCCGTGACTCTTAGAATCCTCCTTCGCCTCCACCTCTAACTCCAAATTTAGGTTTGGAATAGAGGAAAATCCTACCCGCGCAAACCATATGCGTCATTCCACTATTTTCTATCGCAATGCCCGAGCTCGTGATGGTCATAAAGATCGCTCCGCTAAAAGAAACTCCGCTTACCATATGCACCATCGCCACGAAGATAGGCCCCTGTGCGCTCAACATGAGTAAGGCTGCAATGAATAAGAGATCTTCGTGTCACAAGAATAAAACACATATCTTCCCACAACAGACGTACAAGAGAGTCACGTGAATTTCCCCAAGTCCACGATGATAGCCCCATATTTATGACTCTAAAAAAAGAAGTACAATGCCTCTGTGTGCAAATTGCGTCCATCCATACCATGGCGGTCGTCACTGCCCCTCTTATGCCTGTTGTCAACAATCCCTTAAGATTGGCTCTCCAAATGAAGGTACCGATGGACGCGTGTTGCAGGTTATTCGCCAACACATTGATCGGGTCAGCCTAAACTTGGTACCATAATCTCCTAGCCATCACATCTTCGGATCGTTTGCAGAAAATGTTCTTAAAGTAGTTCGCGTCTGTTGGCAAGGCTATCAAGCCCCAAATGATTCATCCACATCAAGAAAGGTTCAAACGAACCCTGGGCCCCTTTGTGGAATGATTCCACAAGAGTATGTATCAGGGAGATGAGGTCACAAACGAGACTATGATGATGAAATTCATAGGCAGACTCATCTCTTCGGTGTTCACAAGCGCCTATGTGGGCAATTCACCCACGTCGTGGGAGAAAATGCTTACCCTCACCCAAAGTTATGTAAGGGTCGAGGTTGGCGCAATACATCTAATCCGCATATGGTACACAACAAGCAATGCCCGTGATGAAGACTTTCCAAAAGAAAAAGGAAGGGGAAAAGAAGCTTACATTGTCATCACCTTTCCAGTCATGTGTTCTTTCCCACCACGGGATCCCAAAGTCAACTCTTCCAATATCAAGCGCACGCCACTCACCACCATCTACCATGACGTCTGTGATTATATGGTCTAAGAACAAAGGCTTGGAGTCCCTCATTGTGCCCTCCGAAGAATTCTATGGGAACTGGCCCCATGAACAGTGCAACCTACACAAGTTCCACAAGCACGATATCAAAGACCGTTTCTACCTATCCAACGTTGTAGAGCGTCTTATGGACAGGGGAAAACTTTCCTAGTTATGCGCTGCAATCGGGTAGTCTGGCAAAAGATAACATACGACGACCAAAACAAGGGCAAAGGTAGGACCAGAAAATGAACCAAATTAACCCTTATAGATTTGACATCCTCAATATCAACATGATCGTTGAACAATGGTGCTCCATCTCCTAGGTTCATGCAAAGATCTACGCCCTAAAAGCGAACAAAGACGATCCATATCGCTCGACTCGCTGACCAGAGGCAGATAGACTGGTCTTGGACCATTTTCTTCCAATAGTCAGAACTGGCCCTAAGGCCATGGGGAAGGAACCCCTCATCATCTTAGCTAACATCCTAGGAATTCCTATCGAGCGGGCGTCTATCGACAACGGGAGCCAAATGAACATCTTTTTCTGTGATGCATTAACCCAACTTGGCTTGAAGGATCACTCCCTCCGGGAATTCAAGGGTGTGCTAATGGGTTTTGGGAGAGGCCCCTAAAGAAAAGACTCATTCATATGGTCATCGACATCTCGTCCAACTACAACACCATCTTTGATCGCTTTCTCATCAATGAATCATTGGGTATGTCCAGCGGCCTCCACTAACGCGTTAAGATCCCAACTAGCCAAGGGATTGCGATCCTCTTAGAAAACCCAAGGAAAGTATGAGAGCACTTGGTGAAGAGGAAAATAGAGCTCATCTACCCCTCCCATGACGTCAAGGACACCATGCTAAAAAAGGTTTTGCGTAAGCATACCAACGACGTGGACAAAGCCCCATTCATGGTGCGAGACCAGCTCCATGAGATTTTCTTTTGTCAACACCTTCGTGACAAGAGGAGCGAAGGCCTAGGCAAAGACCAAGAAAAAAAATCTAGAAAAAACCCTGTTGTCTTCTAAGAATCTAAAGGCCTCACGGGGAAGGTCACAATCCTCTAGCGAGATGACGAAGACCACGAACCAAGGGCCTCTCCCATTGGCCACGAAGACTAAGAGCCCTAGGGATAAGGTTGAACTACTTATCGGATCAAGCAAGAGTCTCTCGCTTCTGAGGCCAGGGTACTTTCTAGGAACTTTCCTCCCATCACCATTCCTTAGTCGGAGAGAAGGTAAAGTCCAAGACCACCTTGCCATCTTTGGTGGGGAGGGTGACGATAAGAAAGACAAAGAGGTCAAGGCCAAAATTGAAGAAGATGGGGAACACGTCCAAACTTACCAAGTTGGTGTGGTCCTCGAAGAGTACAACATTTGAGTTCTAGATGTCCTTCCCAAGGCCATGAGCGAAACGGTGAAGATCGTCCTTAACGAGGTTACTAATCTAGGGAAGAACCTTTACCCCAAATACAATGCAATTTTTTGGTTTTAATGTTGAAGAACTCATCAAGATCTTGAGGGCAAACACAGTCATGCTTGACATCGACCCCACGGTCGCAAAACACAAACTTTATGTCCTCCCCGTCTTCATCCCTATGAAACAACGATGCAAGAATTATTCCCGCAAAAAAGAGGAGACGATCCAAGAAGAAGTCCATAAGCTCTTAGCAGCGAGGTTCATATCGAGCTCAAATACCCCAAATGGTTGGCTAATGTAGTCACCGTCCTCAAAGGGACTGGGAAGTGTTGTTGGTGTGTGGACTTCACCAACCTCAACGAGGCATGCCCCAAGGATGATTACCCTCTTCTGAACCTTAGTAAATTTGTAGATTCCACCGTAAGTTATAGGGTTATCTTTTCTAGGCGTTTCTAGAAATTATAACCAAATTAACATATATCTTGGTGATAAGAAAAAAATCGCATTTATAGTAGAAGACTCTATATACTATTATATTGTAGTGCCTTTTAGTTTGAGGTTCATGGTTGACGTAAATCGAGCAAAACCTTGAGGTGTACATCAACAACATGATTGTCAAGACACCAAAGATCGGATCACACATAGTTGACCTCCAAGAATATTTGTCACTCTAAAGCAATTCAACATGAAACTCAATCTTGCTTAGTGCTCTTTTGGAGTGAGCGCTTGAAAATTTCTCGAGGTCATAGTGAGCGAGCGAGGCATCGAAGCCAACCCGGACAAGAGTCATACCCTTATGGCCATGGGAGAGGCCAAATGCATCAAATAAGTCTAACAACTCGTAAACCGCACCGACGCCTTAAGCTATTTCATATCCTGCACCGCGGAGCAAGGCATCTCATTCCTTAAAGCTCTTAAATGCGTGGGTAGAAAATTTGAGAGGACCTCAGAGTGTAGTGGAGCATTTCGGTAACTCAAGAGATAATTGGCTCAACCTTCTAAGTTGACCATCCCTAAACTTGGGGACGAGTTCCAACTATACTTTGCAGCCTCCGACCGCGCCATCTCGGTTGTTGTGGTTAAGAACAAAGGGAAAATTTATAGGTTTGTGTACTACATCTGTCATGCTTTCGACCTCTTGAAGTTGAACTACATATGAAGTGGACGATGAACTTCACTAAACCTATCAATGACGACACATACCTCACTAGAATTCAAAAAGGCAACAATGAGTTTGGACCGAGCTTTGCGCCCTCGCAAAAAGAAAGGAAGCGGCACGAGGGGCAACATATATTATCACCCTCGAGGCACTACCCAATAGTCTATAGATCCTATGTGTCAATATATTCTCTAATTAGAGTCGTAGGGGAGCAGGAATCATGTTGACCTTCCCAGAAGGAAGTAAGGAAACATGGGCGTTAAGACTTAGGTTTAAAGTAACAAACAACCAAGCTGACTATGAGGTCCTCATGGAAGGCATGAGTATGGCTTCTCCCGTAGCATCAAGACCCTCAAAATCAAATATGATTTACAACTTGTTGTGAACCAAATTTGAGGAGAGTATGGGGTGCAAGACCCCACCTTAGAGATGTATTGGGACTGTGTCGCCTCTCTGGTGGAGAAATTCGAGTATTGCCACAAATGATAAGTTCTACGCCAAGACAACAATGAAGCGAATTATCTTTCAAAAATTGCCTCTCAAGATTATAATGACGTGCCATGCATATGCAAATACAAACAACATCGGCCATCGTGAAAACAATTCGAGTCAATGTCATCCACGAAGGCCCGTTTTGCTAGTCGACAAAAAACTTGACTACCTCGTAGACAAGAAGCTCCCCAAGGATTCAACGGTGTCCAATGCCTTAGTCAAACGCTCCGCTCGATACGAGGTGAGCGATAAAGGAAACTTGTATCAGAGGTCATTTTTACAAACCATTCATTCGATTCTCTACTCGAAAGAAGCTGCAAAGGTCTTGGAGGAAATCCATGGCAGTGGTCACCACCTTAGAGCGAAGAGCCTCACTGGGAGAAAAAATCTCCAATAATACTATTGGCCATCAATAAGAAAGGATGTATGTACTTTTTTTTTTTCTCGTTTCGAAACTAATAAAAGTACCTTTGCTGTTAAAAAAGAAACAATTGTGTTAAAATTGCATTAGGATAAATCCAAAAAAAAATGGTGGAAGAGTCGTAAATGGTCTCACTTAAACTCAATATTCTTAGACAAGTCATTACACTTTTATATGCAAATTAATGCACAATAGTTTACTATACATATATCATTCGATAAAACTATATAAAAAAATAAAAAGAAAACAACAAAATTTAACTAGATTTGGCGAATTTTCACTTACTTTCTCAGACCCAACCAGATTAATATTTTACCAAAAAATATATCAAAGAGAAAAAAATATCACAAACTTTTATACAATAAGAGTTTGTGAATTTATGTGTGTTAACTTATAAAAAATTGGTCATTTTACAGTGGAAGGAAATCACTTATCATGTAATTATCTTCTTCTTTTTGTTGAAGAAACTTAAGAAACTTATAATATCTCAAAATTGACCAATACAAAGTTTGAGCCAAACATAGTGACTCGACCCAATCAATAATCATATGTATAGAAACAAATGATATAACTAGTGAGTGGGCAAAACAGACTTAACACAATAAAATTTAACTAAATAAGGCATGATGTCTTAACAAATCAGACCCTAGGCACTGGAAATCCCTCCCCTTCGATCTTCATTGTTTCAATTACCCCTTTCGCGTCTGACTAAAACAAAAACCATATCCCACCCTCGCAACGTTGTCAATGAAAATACCTCTCAAATTTTAGATATAACAAGACCTAAGGCACTAGGAAAACCCTATCTTGTGGTCTTCAACACACGAATTATGCAACATTAGATTCAATAATAGCCTTATCTCAACCGTTTTGAGTAGTCTAGGATAAGGCTTCACCGATCGTGAGAACTTCCGTCAATTCTGGATCCCAAGAACCCAACCACCCTACCCGGCCATCGTCGCAAACTGCACCTGAACAGTACTTAAGAACCTGGCCACCCCTTAATCTATCCTCAGCAGCGAACTCAACACTACTTGTGTTGAGCTTGAAATACGACATCTCTTCCTCCAAAGCCATTGACTCAAAAGTACGTGTTGCTGCCTTAGACTATAGAACAAACAAATTCATAAAAATGTTGTTGCTATGCAAGACTCAAAGCCACAAAAACCAAAACCAAGAACAACAAAAGTTCTATCAAACTCTAATACTTGTTGTCGAGGCAAGACTCACACCATAAGAAAACTAATTTATTCTAATACTATTTTCGACTACGCACTCCTAGCATACTCCTAAATCAATGGACTTGGAAGCTGCGACTACCATCCAATCAAAATGAAGCGGCAACTACGTAGTGTTTCAACTTAAATTTACTCATAATGTTATTAATTTAACATATGGACGATGTGTGAGCCAATTTAGTAAACTATTTCGGCTAAAGCCTGCCACTTTTAACAAATCTCCAACCTGGCGAAATTGCATTTTCAACGTACATATCATTTCTCATAATAATCAATAGCAGTATCTCCAAATGCACTATCAAGTGTCAATCTTCTAAAAACATTTATTAGGTTCAAACAATGATGATACTTGGTAACAACTTTTGTCATCATATTAGTGGGTGATTCGGCATAAAAAATCGGAAGTAAATTTTCAATGACAGATCAACATGTGGCGCGCCAAGCCAAACAAAGAAATGGTCAACCGGTCCAAACCCGCTGATACGGTCCAAATTGAAGTCCTCCAAAAACATTCAACGCTATACTCATATTGAAGAGAAAAATACAGAAAGCGCGGTTGTTGAAACAAAAGTCGAATCAGATTTCAAATGATCCCGAAATGGCAAAAAAATGACAGAAAAAGAAAATAGTGTCAGGCTGACGCGCCCCACGAGTAATGCGTGTGGCGCAGTGGATTTGTGACACATATCCACACTCATTTCCCCTTTGGACCCTATTTGGCTTATCACCCTCTTTCATTCTTCATATAGTTATGTTCTATTCGCGTATCCAAACAAGTTAGGCACTTCACCATAAGACCATTCACCTCTCCAGCAGCCATCCATCATACGCCATTTGCCCCACTCCCATCTTTCACCCTCTCACAGTCCGCCAGCACACCGACCAAACCTCTCTCCTTCTATACATCATGCGCTAGCACATGACCAAATCCAAGCCATGTACATGACACCTAGACACCAAGCCCACATTCTTTTCTCCTTTTAACTCGTCTTTCACTCCAAATAGATGAGAACAAGGCTTCAAGTCGTTATAACCACTACAACATTAATTAATTATTTTTCTTCTCAAGAGATCACCCTCTGTCTGTGGCACCATACTCCGCGTTATGCTCCACGCCTATGGTTTGCGACCATACTCCACGATCATGCTCTGAGCCATGCCTAACACTATGCTTCACGCCATGGTCAAGTCCGTGCCCTTGCACGCCAAGAACCATGCACGTACCTCATCAATTCTCTCATGAGGCAAATAAGTCCAGGAGTCATGAAGCGAATGACATATGCTCCAGGAGTCTCGACCACGTCAACTAAAGCTCTAGTCCTGTTGGTGTGCAGAACCAACGGGATAGAGACCGAGAATACGATCGAACTCCTGTAACTTGACTCGTGGCGCTGGACAATCAAAGGTCACTCGTGGTAGGCAAGCCAAAAACTATAGATAAGGCTCCAGGTCTCCAGTAAAAAGGTTAGAACTTTTATCATTTAAGTACTTGTAATACAGAACCAAAAACTCTCTCTAAGTGTTCTTCGCATTCTTCAAGTGTTCTTCGTACGCTCTTCACTTTTGAACAAGCCACGAAACAACGATTTAGCCTTAAGTTACTAGAACTTGTTTGTGTGATATTGTTACTCTCACGCCGTAGGCTGTTTCCTGGGATCACTCATGGGACTCAGCTTGACGGTGCGCTCCCTTGCGCTGGTTAGACCACGACTTGGATTTCTGACGTCACCTAGACTTAGAGTGGAATTGAATTTGAACTAGAACTTGACTCAAACCCTGACTCGGTCCTTGACTTGGACTTTGACCCTGGACTTGGATTGAACATTGACCTTGATTGTGGAAAAGAAGACTTGAGACGACATCGTTTGAACTTGAATTTTGCTTTGGAAAATAAAGTCAAATCAGCGAGATTTTATGTGGTCTTGATTTCTTCTAAAGTAACTAGTATGATACTATTTTCCATAATCTCTCTAACAAAATGATATCAAACTTAATAAGCTTCGTCCATGCATGTTAAACTTGTTTTTTTTTTTTTTTTTTTACTAAATGAATAGCACTTTGACTATCACAATGAACTTAAATAGGC
>JAYMTA010004324.1:0-12797 GCA_036897625.1 Pelargonium cotyledonis | reverse complement strand
AAAACAAATAAATTTAGAAATTGTTTATCTAAAAAAAAGTGGATATTAGTATTAGATTTTTATGATTTGAATGCCATATTGTATTGTGGTGGTCTTAATATTTCATTGATGTAATTTCCACTTTTAAGAGTCAAAAAGGTAACCTAAGCATATACTCCCAAAGGAAAAAAAGAGAGATTAATGCACATATATTCATATTATACTTTAATCATTCACCAACTTCTACTTTCTTGTCCTTTGTAGTAAGACAATAGAGAATATATTATCCAATAAGGCCATACACTTATTTTTATAATGCCTTTAACTTTGATCTTAGTATATAATACAAATATACCATTCAACATAACCTAGGTTTTTTTGTAACAAACATGTCCTCTCATTTGACTTATTTTGTCTCCCTCCTCCGCACTTGTCCACATTTCTTTAAAAAAAGAGAGTACTCATCGAAGTATCTAAGTGTCTTACATGTCAAATACATGTAGTACAAGTGGAGTGATAGGTAAAAGACAGATACTATTCATTTCTGATATATGGTACCCGTCTTTTTCCATCTAGGTATAGTACATCTAATATTATATCAGCGGCTACAATTCAATTATTTTGATACATACACTAGTAGTAGATGTATCAATTATTTCTCTTAAAGAAATACAAATTTGTATGCAACTAATTTTGTAATGAAATGTTTGTGGCATTTAGGACTAGTGAGTGACAAAGGCCAAGCACATGGCACATGACATGGAAGAAAATTTTGAGGAGCCACTTTTTGGGTGTGGTTTCACATTCTGCTGGTAGATATAGGCATTGCAGGACAAAGAAGCTGTACCATATCAGCTTGAGGATTTATATTTATGGGATGTTTGGTTTCAACTTTTGCTTCTCACTTGGTTTCACATATGTAACCATGAATCCATGAGCTCAATTTGCATAGAGATATTGGCACTTGACACTCTCTTTTGGCCTTTTGTGTGCTTTTTTGTCCAACCTCATGTCCCATGAATTAAAAAAAAGAGGAAATATAACAGAGAGAATAAAAAGAAAAGGAGCAACTAAACCATAAAAAGACCACCAGCCCATTCCCTCTATTTTCCTCCATCTTCCTTTCCTTTCCTCTCTTGAAGCTAGCTATGGAGGATCAATGCAATGCTCTTGGATGGGCACACTTTTGCCAAGAGGTGCCATTTCATGCTCTTTTGCTTTCTCTTCTCTCAATTGGGTTCATAACAACCGAGGCTTCAACTTGAGACCTCAGCAGAAGCGAGAGACTTAAACCACTAGCCCCGACTATATGGTTGTTACTTTATTTTTGTTAATTTGGGTCTAATTTGGTTCTTTGCAGGGGGTGGAGGAGCTGAGGCACTCTCTTTTGTACACAACTTTGGAGCTGGAGTCAACAATTGTGTCAGCAAAAGATGAGATTGCAAGAAGAGAAGTTGAAATGCTGCAAATGAAGGAGCTTCTGAGCAAGGCCATGAAGGAGAGAGATGAGGCTCAAGCTCAGTCTCAGAAGCTACTAGTGGAGAAGCTCATGCTCCAGCAACAATTGAAGCAAGAAATGGCTAAAAAAGATGTAGAGACCACTCCACAATGTTCTAGTGAAGATGACGAGTACTCAAAAGGAAGCTACAACTCCAACACCAATAATGAGAGCCTCATTGCATCTTCACCACCACCACCGCCACCATTTCCTGTTTTCCGAGTGCCTCCAAACAGTTATGGTACAATGATACCTCCAATGCCAGATTCATCTCCAAGAGAAGCTCCTTATCGAGGTAGTACTTGGGAAATCAGACCATATGGAGGGTTTGTTCCTCAACCACATATGGGGAATGATCACCGGAGTAACTCTAGGAGAGGAAATTTTGGGCCACGTGGAGATGGTTCATACCATAACAATTTTAGGGGTAGGCGCGATCATGACCGTGGAAATTATGGTAATGCAAGAGATGCTCACATGCCGCTGCAGAGAGGTCCTCCAAGGGGCATTGTAAGAGCACCTCCACCACCACCGCCCAACACCGGACCATTCATTGCCCCCCAGACTGTGAGACCCTTCTCAACTCCAATTGGTTTTGCTGGTAAGTCAGATAAGAAGTGAACTCATCCCTTTTTATTTTTAATATGTATGCTGCAAATTTATTAAGGCGCCTTCTTTTCTTTTTAGATGTATCATCTCAGTTATGCTATTACCCCCCATTGCCCATGGATTCCTTCAGGGGCGTGCCGTTTATTGCTCCTGTACCTCCTCCTCCATTGTTTATACCTTTTCCAGAACCTCTCCATGTTTTGTTACGCAATCAAATAGAATATTATTTCAGGTAATTCAACATCGTTATGTCATTTTTAATTGACAATCAGTTTAGTTTAGTATATTACTAATCCCTCTTCTGATACTGTTAAATGTTAATAATTATTTATTACTTTGTCGAAATAGATGATGTATTCAGGTACTATATTATTTCGTTTATTGCAGTGATGCAAATTTGATTAAAGATGAGTTCTTGAAGTCAAATATGGACGACCAGGGATGGGTTTCTGTTACTTTGATAGCGGGTTTTCCTCGAGTAAGTTATTTATGGTTGATTAAGCAATTTTATTTTCTAGATTAATTTGAAATTTGAACTTTTGATACACATTTTTAGTATGAGCTGTTAATGGGTGATATCCTCTACCAATACATTCTGTTCATCTGTTCACTTGAAGGTTTGTTATTGATTTGTGGTGCCTAGTTGAAACTTATGTCTAGAAAGACCCTTGCAATTGCAGTTAGAACTATAATAGCTAAAATGTTGAGTATAGACTCTTGATTGATGAGAATATCAAGGAGTGTTGTACGTGCCATGTTTGTGCTTAACTTTGTTTATACCACTTTTGTGTATTGTTATTCCTTCAATAAAAATGAGTGTCCTATTTTATCTATGAAATATTGTTCCAAAAGGAGTGTCATTTTTCATTTTTAGGAAGTTAGTTACACATGAATTACCAACAATGTACAACTCATTCATTTGGAACGGAGGGAGTATTTTCTTAAGTATCCCCAGTTCACGTTAGGGAAATAGTCCCTTGAACATTAAGCTCAAGTAATTGTCTTTAGTCTGGTTACAATATTTTTCTTTATGTTTTGACATGAATATGTTGAGTGTTGACAGCAACAATTTGAAGTTCTTTTAATGTAGATTATGGGAGAAATAAGTTTCTGTTAGTTTAATTTATTTATTTTATAGGCAAGGTAAAAGTTCCAGTGAGTTGTGTAATCAATTGAAGAATGATTAGGATTTTAAGGAAGGGCTGAATTCCATAAATAACAAAAGGGAATGGGTCTTCCTCAGTCTATGAGCATGGAGATAAGGGGGAAATTAAGATCGTAATCATGTAAGCACCACCACAACAGTGGTCACTACAAAATTCCAGAGTTCAGAAAAAAACTCAGAACATTAACTTAACTATGCAATTCAAGTAAGAAACCATAACTGATAACTTTCAGTCTCAAGTTCACTAAAAAGAACAAATTAAAAGACAGTAATAGAGCCATCTTTGTGTTACTATCTGAAATATTATTTCACTTACATCTGAAAAAGAAAAGGAAGAAAGAAATGGAGTGGGATGGGGAACTGATGCTCTAAGGACTTATGGGTGAGGCTTGCAAGACATATGCTTAATGTAGCAAACATTTAAGCTATTGTAATGAAGACATAATAATTAAGCTATTGTAATTATGGTATTTTTGAGGCAGTATTTTACTACAAATGGAGATCAGAAAGAAATTAAGTTGTGTCTTATCTGACGTTTGATTTCATTTGCAAAGTAAGATGGAGAAGTGACAATTTTATTTAAATCTTTGATATTACAAAAAAATGGAATGTAAATATTCTAGTTTGTGATGTTTAAAGATGGTTGTGATGGAGAATATACAAAGAATTTATCTTTTGGTTTGGTCTCCATTCAAGAATTCTTTCCACGACCCCTACCATGCTGTTCCTAGTGCGTACACATTTGAAAAGAGAATTGATGTCTTGTGATGAATTTTCTGTAAATATAAGATTAGTATTTTCATCAAAATTGATCCTTTGATTGTTTTGTGAAATAGGTAATGGATACTTTGATGCTTTAAGCCTTTGACTCTAGTTACATTTCTTACTCTGAACTTATCTTAGCCTGTCCGCCTGATAATCTAGTTTACTATTATAAGTTTTGTCTTATGTTAAGAATTAAAATAAAATTCCCATAATAGTGAATCAAAACCTGTGCCTCAGTTTAGATCCTTCTGTACTGAGCATGAACTTCTTGCAGTCAATGTCATATACAGAGTTTTATGTAACTAATTTGATAGACTCATGATGTCTCTTGGTAATGTGCTAAGAGAACTTTTGGGGTCAATCCTGCACATGCAACCAGGTTGCTTGTTTAGTTATAGTCCATAGTGAATATAGAAGTCTCTATGAAGCCATTTATTGCTGACATAAGACATCAAAGGAACATATTATTGGATCTCCTGGTCTATGTTCCATCGATGCTAGATGGGTCCCGTAAGGTAAAAAGGTTATTGTGTTAATAATGCGTTTTCTTACATATATTCTCCTCAAGTACGTTTACGGAACAAGTTTAATGCAGTGACAATTGGATTTTTCTCTGCTTTATGTGATCATTTTTTTCATACATGTTCTTCTGGACAATGAAACCGGTAGTCACACTGTACAAGAATTATTGCAAACAACTGTTTCTGTACTAATTAATATATTTTTACTATCTAATGCATCCTCTCTTTGTTTCATTATCAAAGATGTTCTTGAACATATCAAGTTTGCTTTCAGGTTAAGAGCTTGACTAATAATCTTCAGCTAATACTGGACTCGATAAGAACTTCAACTGTTGTCGAAGTACAGGTAACTTCTAGTACCAAGAAATATATATCACTAGCAGCAATGCTTTCCGCTAGTACTGTTTATTGCAGTCAAAGAAGGTGTGCTTTCAATATATGAGTTGTTGGTTGAGTGAATATTTGGTAAGGAGTGGTATAATTTTATGATAATATGACTTGCTGGGTTATTGACTCGATCTCGTACTAGGCAGGAGAATTTTTCAGCGAGTTAATGTTGTTCATTGCATAGATGAAAAACTATATTTGACCTTTTATGCGTAATTGAAGTTTTTAATGGATTGGTGATAAAGGATCTCTAACTCTTATTTTAAATGGTGACAGGATGACAAATTGAGAAGGCGTAATGAGTGGATGAAATGGATACCTAATTCAGGTCATTTTTCCAGCGAATCAGGCTCACCATCCTCTGTAGCAGCGAGTTACAGTACGCTGGAAACATCTTTTCAAAAGGTCACAGTGGATGAAGAGAAATCTGAACGAAGTCCAGCTTGGTCTGCTAGCCAAGCACAACTCCCTAATGGTGGAGACCAATGTTAACCACATAATTCAAGCGGCATCCTGTCATGGATTGTGCTTTCTTTACAGTGACTAAGTAGAGAGGCTGGTCTAGAAGGTTGTAGACCATTTATTTTATGTTCTGAGAGTCCGGTTTTGGAAGCATTTCAACCTTTTGAGGCAAGTAGTTTAAAACAAAAGAATAAATATATAAATTACTCAAGGTGAAAGAACGTGAAGAGAGGGAGGGCTAAGATTATTGTTTGTGGCAGAGCTATGAGTGGTTGTATAGTTAAGTTTTTGGTGTGGATGATTGTTTATCGTGGTGCCGTTGTTGTAGAGCATCAGCAGATGGATACATTTGATGTGGATTTTCTGCTAGTTAAGCATGCTCTATCAGCTTCTGGTACCCGAAAACTCAACTTTTAGGTTAAGGATTTTGAATTGTAGTAAATTTTACTTTAGTAGTTGGATTTCATTTCTATTGCTACTTAATTTAAAATTTCATTTTCAAAGTGGTGTAATTGTCATTTTCTGTGTTTTGTTTTATTTATTTGTTCATTCTCCAGGGTCCACTGTATTTTAATTGCTGAGAGCAATATAGATGAGCTTTATGTTTTATATATTGAGTTTATACAATCATAGTTTGTTAAGACGACTTTATGCTATAATTGATCACAATTCTACACTCTTGTCAATTCATCATTGGGGTAATAGTTGTTTCTACAGGGCAATTCATGAGTAAGAAATGGGCTTTTTTATCAACACATTTATTTTAATGATCATGTGAAATTTGTGTGAAGTATGGCTTTGTAAGAAAATAAGCAAAACAATAAACTCATTTATTTTACTCTAACCATAACCCATTGCACTTGTGATTAACACAAGTACAAATTTTTGTGAAGTATGGTTCTAGACAATATACTACATGTATATTTATGCTCATGTCAACGTTATCTTAATTAACTACATAAAAGCTCATAAGATTGGAAGAGATGTTATTGGTAGTCAATCACTGGTATTTATACTATTCCATACTTGAATGTCGTTCAAGCATACTACCTTCTTCTTACGCACGAGTATCCAATAAAAAGAATAATCAAACGAATCAATAAGAAAAACAATAGTGTGGTTTTTTTTTTTTTTTTTTTTTTTTGTAATGTAAAAGTGAGTTTAATCCCCAAAAAAACTTAAAAAAAAAATAAATAAATAAATAAAACAACACAAAACACTAGCAAAGGAGGACGACAATCATGAAATGATACTTATAACTAGTATTGCTACCTCTCATCAACATCCATTGTCGTCCAGCGGTTAGAATACTTGGCTTTCACCCAACTGACCCGAGTTCGAGTCCCGGCAATGGAACTTTTAAAATTTTTTAATTAAATTTTGGGCTGACATCATCAATCCTCACATTTATCAAGTGTTGGTAGATAGATCTCACCACTCTGAACAACAAAATGTGATTCAGTATGGGGTTTATAGCAAAGCTGCTTTAGTGTGTGCACATTGTTTTTCTTTTGCTCTGCCTTCCCTTACCTTCACACTTTAGCTTCTCTCCACCACCACCACTACCACTACCTTCACTTTGCTACAAAATCATCATGAAAAAAAAAAAAAAACCATCATCCCTTATCATTTCCACTTCCATTCACTGTCAGATTCCACTACATGAAACAGGAATATGGTTTCTTTATTTGATCAAACCACAGATGAAATGGCCATTCCATCACCCCACTGTCTGCATATTTACATGTATTATTAAGGGTTTGTGCTTCAGATCATCTTCAAATCCAACATCATTAGAATTATTAGACCTTGAAAATAAGCAAAACTGTCCAACCAATTAGCATTCAACACCAGTTACACTAATACTAGTGTTTGATCCTTCCAGTCCCTTGAACCCAATCCTCTTGCTATTACTATATAAGGAACTGCTGGCTGGACACTGAAACACACTACATCACTACTCATGGCAATGAGGCTTAGTATCTCATCACTCTCATTCTCAATTCTCTGTCTTCTCTCATTTCTTGGAGAAGCTCGAGCAGGCGATGATCACAACGGCGTTTACATCGTTTACACGGGCGCCGCTTCTTCAATAGATGGCTCTCTGAGGACTGACCATGCCCAGCTTCTAGGCTCTGTGCTAAAACGGTAATGTTACTAGTTTCTTGTCTTGTGCATTTGTCTACTTAAGTCAGATACATGTCCTAGGATGTTGGAAATTTTGTTCCTCTCTCTGAAGTGTCATGTTCTTGATCTTGTGAATGTGACAGGGACAAGAAAGCTGTGGTGCACAGATACAGGCATGGTTTATCAGGATTTGCAGCTCGTTTAACAGAATCCGAAGCTAGTTCCTTTGCTCGGGAACCTGGGGTTGTCTCTGTGTTTCCTGATCCTCTGCTGCAACTCCACACAACCCGTTCATGGGACTTCCTCAAGTACCAAACTTCCATAGAGATTGACCACTCAGCTCCTCCTTCGAACCCGGACTCAACCCCCAAAGGATCAGATTCAGACACCATAATTGGCATCTTGGATACAGGTGAGCCGAGTCATTTTCATCTGATAATTGCTTCCATCCATTCAATTTTCAATCTAACAAGAACAAGTACATGATCACAAAAGGTATTTGGCCGGAGTCGGAGAGCTTCAATGACAAGGGTTTGGGTCCGATCCCTCCAAAATGGAAAGGAACTTGCATGACAGGACAAGACTTCACTTTAACTAACTGTAACAGGTACTGGATCAACCTCTTTTTCAAGATCAAGAAACTAGTTTGATCATTTCCTGAAAATTTCTAATTTTTGTATCAGAAAGCTGATCGGAGCAAGATACTACAACGACCCACAGAACCAAACGGCACAGTACCTTTCACCTCGAGACACCATTGGTCACGGAACTCATGTGGCATCAACCGCAGCAGGTATGGGCGTAGCAAACGCCTCCTACAACGACCTGGCTTCCGGGACGGCCAAGGGCGGCTCTCCGGAGTCCAGGATCGCCATGTACAGCGTCTGCAATTCTCAGGGCTGTCGCGGGGCGGCCATCCTCGCCGCATTCGACGGTGGAATGGCCCGCGGGGTCCATGGGCGGTCCCTCTCGCTTGGTGCACCGTCCATATTTGAGCCTGACTTCTCAGTTGACCCAATTGCCATCGGAGCATTCCACGCCGTCGAGAAGGGGATCACGGTGATCTGCTCCGGCGGAAACGACGGTTCAGATGCTAAAACAGTGGTTAATGTAGCTCCATGGCTTTTGACCGTTGGTGCCGCCACAATTGACAGGGACTTTGAGTCAGATATTGTGCTAGGTGGAAACAAAGTGATTAAGGTAATTAAATGATTGATCTTTCATTTTCTTTGGCTTCACGCTCCTAAAAAAAATACAATCTTGACATGAACTACAGGGGGAGAGCATAAATTTTTCTAACCTCAAGAAGTCTCCTGTGTACCCTCTGATATATGCCAAATCTGCAAAGCTAGGTGATGCTGATGAAGTGTCCGTGGCGTAAGTACTGATATTGCTGAATGATTGTATCGAATCAGTCATCGAAACCATTGCCTAATTGTGCCTTTTTTTGTGTTTCAGAGATTGCACAGAAGGTAATGTAGATGGAACCAAGTTGAAAGGGAAGATTGTTCTATGCGAGAACAGCAACAACGATTCTGACAAAAGAAAAGTGGAGCTGGTGAGGAAATATGGAGCAATTGGTGTGATCATTGTGCATGACATGAGAAGAGCTGTTGCTTCTAATTACGCTACATTTCCAACAACAATAATCAGTTCAAAGGATGCTCTACAGATACTTGACTATATTAACACGACAAGGTAACAACATTAAACCAGACAACCTTTTCGTTTTCTCGGGGAAAACTAGACACCAGTACTAATAGTTCGTAAACAATATGTGAAGCAATCCGGTAGCAACGATACTACCAACCGTTGTAGTGGAGAACTACAAGCCAGCACCTGCAGTGGCATACTTCTCAGCTAGAGGCCCCACGTATAGAACAAGGAACCTTCTCAAGGCAAGCTAAATTCGATCTTGTTTTCGTACCTGAACAATCAGTGTTTCGGTTTCCTGATTTGGTTGCCTTGCAGCCTGATATTGTAGCGCCGGGTGTTAATATTCTTGCAGCGTGGATGGGCAATGACACTCAATTCTATCTGGCATCCGGAACTTCCATGGCATGCCCGCATATATCTGCAATTGTTGCTACAGTCAAGTCTCGAAACCCGACATGGAGTCCCTCTGCAATCAGATCAGCCATAATGACAACAGGTTAGGAAACAGAGATGTGGATATTTATGTTCATGATAAGAATCTTACTGATACAAACTCTTTTCCGGTGATGAACAGCAACGCAAGTGAACAACTTGAAGTCTCCGATAACAACAGATTCGGGTTCAGTAGCCACACCTTATGATTTCGGTGCAGGATTTGTAAGCACAACTGGACCCTTCCAACCAGGGCTGGTTTATGAGACCACCACCATTGATTACCTGAACTTTCTCTGCAACTATGGCTACAACATATCAACAATAAAAATTATCTCAAAGTCTGTACCTGATGGCTTCGCCTGCTCCAAGGCGAAACCCGATCTGTTATCCAATCTCAACTACCCATCTATAGCAATTTCCAAGTTCTTTGGAAATAAGAGCAGAAAAATAGAAAGAGCCATAACAAATGTTGCAGGAGACGAGCAGGCTGTGTACACAGTGACCGTGGAGAAACCCAGCGGTTTAAATGTTAGTGTGACGCCTACTAAACTTCAGTTTACAAAAAATAATCAGCAGCTAAGCTATGAAGTACTTTTCTCAACCAGCATGGAATTGTTTCCGGAAGATGTCTTTGGATCAATCACATGGGCCAACGGAAAATACAAAGTTCGCATTCCATTTGCAGTAAGCAGCAAAGGCAATTATGACTAGACATAAAATACTTCTGTTTTGGTTTCATACCATAACACCTATTTATTGTGTTTTAACATATATAAGTGACCATTCTTTCATCATCACATCCAAAAACATACCCAGCTACAACACTATCACACAAGATATGAGCAAAATATAATATATATCAACATAAGATCCAAGAAGACATTAGAGTAAATGAGGTCTAGAAGGGGATGGGGAGAACAAGTTTGGTGGAAGGAAGTTTGTTTGCAGATAAGTAAACTAGATAGAACATTACTCAACTACTATAATGTTTTGGATAGCGGATTAAACATAAAACAACCATTCCATGCGCCCAGCACAAAAAGCAAATTAACCAGACAGATATTTCACTCGAAAGCCCACTGGTTTTCCCTGCGAACCTCCTCTTCCTCTTCTGGGGTGAAGTCATTCTTGATGTTAAATGTCTTGCGGATCTCCTCTGGAGTTTTGCCCTTGATCATGTCAGCAACCGTCTGGCAGGTCAGATCAAGCAAGCTCTTGATGTTCAGATAGTTAGCAGCCTGCAAAACGAAAGCAGAAAAAATCAATTGAGTTTGTTTCTCAAAGAATTTGTTGATGTAAAACAGCCAAAGCAGAAACAACAATCAGACAAGTGCATGACAAATTCCACAAAGCAAAGTAACAAAGATATTATTGCAACATTTACACAAGCTTTTCGGTTTAGGTATCTGACAATTTGGCCCATAAGATCCTCTCTGGTTTGGTGATAATTGTATGCTAAGAAAATGTTCATTTTACTGTGCTGTAACAATCATATTTACAAGCAAAACAAGACAATTCAATCGAAGGCTAGAACCAAGATATCTTCCAAGACAATCTATTCGGAGAGAAATTGCCTCCATTAACACCAAATTACAAAGCTAAAAATGCATCCTTCATTGGCAATTGAGAAGACACCAAAAAATTCACTAAGTGGGAATCCATTTATCTTTGTAAAAAGAGGAACAAAGTGCATGAGAATACCACCATTACTAGGTCTATATATGATGCTTTCGTGCCAATATAAATGTAAACTTTCTCATAATGATTCTATCCTACTCTAGTCTATTGGGCCACAAAGAAAAAACAACCACTATTCATTTTCACTGATATGCGACTAAACAGAACCCAACAAAAAATTTAACTCTTTCAATAACCTACTATTCAAATAATTTCACATAAACAATAATCTTCTCTAAGAGGATTCCACATGCCATAAGCTAAAAAGCTTGAGCTGTTCCAGCATCCAAACAGTTGTTCATATGCAAACCATAAACAAGCCATCAACAAAAACACACATATAACCCTAACACCACAAGGAAATAGACAATACAGAAATCACAACAAAACAGAGAAACTATTCATACAATCTCCATCAACAAACAGACCAACAAGTACAAAACGCCCCATACGTAAAACAAACAAACGAGATCTAAATACCCAAAACCCCAACACAAACAGTGAACAAAATCAAAACAGACGAATCGCGAGAGAGACTCACCAGAATCAGATCAAAGAGGGTGGCCTGATCGACCTTGACGAAGTCCTTGTCCCAGGTAGCGAGCTCGTCGTCGGTGGAGGTGGTGCTGTCGTCGGACTTGGGAGCCTCGACGTGCTTCTTGCAGTACTCAATAACCTTGGAGAGGATCTTGCTGGTGACGTTGGGGAGAGGGATCCCATTGTCGGCACAATCGTCCTCGATCATGTGCTTGATCGTCTGCGACTCCAGAGCCACGGCCTCGTCCACATCGAAGGTTTCTCCATCAGAACTCTTGAGCGTGATTTTCCTTCCAGACGACATCGTTTCCGCTCCTTCCTGCTTCATCTTCTTCCTCCTTCCCCGATCGATTCGATTCGGCAGGCTTGGAATCCTCCGCTCTGATCTGATGAGAGAGATCAGATTGGATAAATGTTGTGACCAAAATGCCCTAGCTAGAGACGGTCACCTCTTTTATACTGCTATCCACACAATTTAATTAAATCTAATTTTATTCTGATACCGAAACGCTTCACTTTCCTATTTTCGGAATAATAAATAAACTGTAATTGTTTTTCAAACTATTCTTGAAATTAGTGCAAGTGTGCATTTTTAAACATGGAAATTTGTTGCGACTATTGAGATTTTTTTTTGTTACAGTTGCTCTTAATTTTTAGAGCGGCGATGATGTGTTGAGTTCGCATGTAACAAATTGAGATCTCTTGTTTAAAAGACATGTTATTGCTTTGATAGCAAATTATTTTGTTGTTAAAGTTTGCTAAGCGGCAACGACGTAGATTTGTGGATGTAATGACAATTCAAGATATTTTAGTGATTGTGACTTAATTTGATAATGTTTTTTATTTGTGGGTTGATCTGCAAACCAAGTGGTCCTCAAGTTAGACGTAACATTATTTGTTAGACTTATCTAAATATATCGATTTTCAAACACTAACTTTTATATTGTGTTTTTTATCGTTTAATTTGAAATATTAATAA
>JAYMTA010004323.1:0-12800 GCA_036897625.1 Pelargonium cotyledonis | reverse complement strand
ACCTGATATATAGCAATTTGAAGCGAAACTTCTCGCCTTGACTAATAAAAAATTGAATCTGCAATTTACAATAACAATTTAATTAAAACAACTCACAACAAGAAGTCAGAAATCTCATAAACAATGCAAAGTGAAATATAGATTAGTACAAAAAAAACTACTAAATGTCTAAATAACACTACAATATGCAAGTTGCAGCTTTTACTTGTTCAACTGAATTCCTATATCAAGGCTACAACTAGCTAGATTCTAACATGCTTTATTCCATCACTATCACTATCACTATCTTTAATTCAGGTCATGGTAGCAAAGTGGTCCCCTAGCCACATCCCATATCATATAATTGAGCAACTTCCTGTGTTTGTGCTTGTAATTGTGACTTATGGGTCTCTCTTTCTCACCTAAACTCTTCCTAAATTCCCTTTCCAACCAACAAAACTGAAAGCAACTTCTACATTAATTTCTATATGGGCCAATTCACACATGCACCTCCCCAGTTCTCCAATTTTATAACAAAATGTGCACATTATTTATAAATTGTAACATCAGAGAGAGAGAGAGAGAGAGAGAGAGAGAGAGAGAGAGAGAGAGAGAGAGAGAGAAGAAGAAGAAGAAGAAGAAGAAGAAGTTAACACGAAAAATAGAAATGTAACATGTGGTTTCTAAGCTCCACGTTAGCCTCTTCTCTAAAGATCAGAAGATCTAGAATTTTTTTCAGGCAACTGCCTTGTTCTTTTTTGATATCTTAAATCGTAAGTCGACTTGAATCTATGACTTTTTGCTGAACCAACCTCCTAAAGCAAAATATGCGCAAGGAAATAGCAATAGGCCGGATCCGCCGAATATCTAAGGGTTTTTCCATTTATTTCAACGAGCCTCGCATACTTGCTTTGGGATTGCACCCTGCCCCCATGGACTTACTCCTGAAACCAAGATGTGTGCCAGTGATTATCACATACGTGCCCGTTGTAATCTGATTGGTTATCTCATGTGTCCACGATTGTTACTGTGATCTCATGTGTGTCCGCAATTATTATAGTAATCTCATGTATGTCCGCGTTTATCTCATGCGTTCTCGTGACTTCGGATCTCACCAATCAAGAGACTTGCTCCTTCCAACTCCACATCTCATTATTCGATCCAATACTCGGTTGCAATCGATCAAAGTTGTAGGTCACTCCTCGGTCGCAACCAAGGTTTCTAGGTTGTGACTAAAGCGACGACTCAACTAATCTCGTTGTTTGGCCAATTCTATCACACTCATAACACTTTGGGGAATACCACCAATTTGTAAACATACATGAAGGCTCAAATTTCTCATCAAGTTGCTCCCCGAATTCTCCATGACATTCTACTTCTCTTGTACGTGTGTCTGAATTGGTTGAGTCAAAATAGACGCATAAGTTGGTTCCACTTTTCTTCATAACTACTCTCTTCTCTTCATTTTCTTTGTGAAATTAGTTGGTTTTGAACTTTGGATATTTCATGAAAATGAATGAAGTTTACATGATTTTATTCATTGTTTTTTTTTTTATTATTCTAGCATGAGCTAAACCTTCTTGTTGTGGAAATCATGATTTTAGTTTAGAGTTTTGAATTGTGGTGTTGAATGGTGTATATTTGCATAATTTGAATTGCTTTGTAGGCTTTTTACTTAAAGCTTGAGGGTTGATTTAGTCAATGTCCTTTCAGGATTGCTTTATCCGTTTGCATATTAGGAATTTAAGATTTGGTTAAGCATGTATAGCCTAGGAACTAATGTTTTAAAAACCAACCCGGACGTTGAACCGGTCAGGCCACCGGGTCACCCGGATCGACCGGCCGTGCCGGTTATAATGACATCATCATTCTATTTATGATGTCATAAATGTATTTAAATACAAAAAAATCATAAAAAAGCCAAAAAAATACATAATAAATCTGATAATTATGATACACCTAGAAATAATCTATTACAAACACAATTTCTATTAATATCTAGAGATCTTAACACAAAACTCGAAAGTATTCTAAATTTACTAAACTAATTATGTCATCAATTATCATCAAACATTCAAACTAATGTTTGGTGGTTGTCAGCTGTGCTGTTGTGGTTTGTAGGAGACAATCAGTAAAGGAGAACCAATAGCTAAGGAAAAAAAGAAACTCACAGCAAATATGGTTTCTTTTTGACCTTTCTAATTTTTTATTATTTACCAAGGTTTCTTTTGGATAAGATTAGAAATCAGAATCAGAATATTTAATAGGTGTTTAAACTTTAAATAGGCCAAATAATCAAACAACAAAGATAAGTAAAAAAAAAATCCCAACAAAAAGTCACAAAAAAAGCCCAAACCCATGCATTTATCACCGGTTCAGTCGTACCCGGACCGATCAACCCCTAATTTTTTTTTTAATTTCGTTCCCACTTGTTCATTTTTTGAAGAACACCCACGGCCAAACCCTAACCCTTAAATTAAACAGATCTTCATCTTTTCATTTTTTTTTTGTAGAACACCCACGGCCGAACATGACACCGGCATCGCCTCCTGCTCATTCTTCTCGTCTCGTCCACCCACGGCCGAACACGACAAGGTACGAATTTTAATTTTTTTGTTTTTTGTTTTTGTTTCAAAATTTCCGACGCCATTTCCAACACCATTGTCCTTCGGAAATTCTGGCTGTCGGAAATTTCCGTCGGAAAATGCCGGCAGAAACATTTTCGACGTGCCTTTTTCCGACGCCATTGCCTTCGAAAATTCCGTCAAAACTAGGTCTGTTTCTTGTGGTGCAAGATGCGTGCCCGTGATTATCACATCCGTGCTCAAAATTATCTCGATTGTTTCGGTACGTTTATCTCATGTATGTCAGTGACTACAGATCTCTCCTAATGATCAAAAGACTTGCTCCTTCCAACACCACCCCTCATGATTCGAACCAATACTCCATTTGCAATCGATTAGACTTGTAGGGCACTCCTCAGTCACTACCAAGGTTTCCGTGTTGTGACCAAAGCGGCGACTCACCTCATCTTTGTTTGGTATCGATTCTATTACACTCATAGCACTTCCAAGAGTTTGGGGAATACTAAAAATTTGTAAACATATGTGAATACTCGAATTGCCTCATCAAGTCACTCCAAGGCTCCCTGAATTCGCCAAGACATTTTACTTTTCTCTCGTACGTGTGCCCGAATGGGTTGAGTCAAAACAGATGCATAAGTTGGATCCACTGTTAAGAACAACTTGAAATTCATTGTTTCTAGCCCTGTACATAAATTGACTATGGCCTCGAGAAACCCAAATCTCCAAGACACAACTACCCCTTCTTGAGGGGGAAGGGTAGATCCCTTCACAAGAGAAGAAGTAGAAAAATAAGATGAAATCATGTGAAGCCTAAAAAATGATATGGTTTACCTTTGAGGCCACCTCTCGACCTAACCAAGAAAACATCACTTCCGTAGTAGTGAACTCTCAAGTTCACCGGTCTTTCCACTTCATCAAGGTGTGGCTTCTTTACTAATGGGGTTCATGATAGTTCGTATTCAAATCAAACTGTTCATGCATGTTCTTTATCATCATCATCATTTTTTTTCATAAATATTATCATATGATCAATTTAGTTTTATATCTCTCCTATCATACTCATTTTTATACGGTATCATTGATTTTTGGACTTAAAGTGTGTTTTTCCCTTTTTATTCTTGATTTTACAACTCAAAGTTTTCTATTTATTGGGAAGAACTTTAAATATCATAACTTTCTGATGTTGGGAAGAGGTGTAGAAAAAAATCTTTAAAAAATTTAAGCATTGAGAAGAGGTTTGGGAGAATAAAATCTCAAAACTTTCTAATGTTGCGAAGAGGTTTGAGAGAAGAAATTATTAAATTTTTCTAAGTTTTGGAAAGAAGGTTTGGGCAAAGAAAATGGTTAAATATTTCGGGATCCTTTAAACTCGTTTTTATTAATTTGTTGGAACCTACACTCAGACATTAGTCATCTCAAACCCCGGACTTCATTATTTTAGTACATTTAATCCAATTACCTACTGCAGCAGGTTACCTTATGTCACGTAACTGATTTTGACACGTCATATATGTCACGTCACTAGTTATGCCATGTTACATGTTTTCTTCCTCAAATCTGAAACCTAACTCTCCTCCTCCAACACACCATTTGATTCTAGACTTAGGATTTGCAGCGACATGAGCCGACTCATCGTGTTCGCCGGAATCGGGCAGTGAAACCCAACGCTGGGCAATCAGACGGCGACAGCGCGAGACCCATATGCTCTTCAAGCACAATCTACAACTCATTTTGTATTTGTTGCAGTGTTTCTCTAATCTCTACACATCTCATAGAGACAACAACTGCATATCCAATAAAAAAAAAACACAACAAAAATAAATACAAAACAAAACAGAACAAAAGAAGCGAAATAAAGAAAAAATAACGATAAAATGTCCTGCAAACTTGTGTTCTTTTGCTCTGGTCTATATCGCCGTCGTAGGAATTGCTTCCACAGCTGACGCTCCTGGCCCCGCCTTGGATGCCGAATCTACCGGAGATGTCGCCTCCCCCTTCGGCAGCCCCAAAGCTGGCGGAGCTGGCGAATCAACCGAATCCATGTCATCAACTGAGGGTGGCACACCGAGTGCTTCCGGGTCATCTGCTGAGAATGGGGTACCATCAGTCAGCGCAACCACCATCGAGGTCGCCGGAGTTGCTGTGGCCGTGGTGATTGGATTTGTTTTTAATGAAATAAATTTTGCTTGATTTTACACCTACATAATTCGTATTTTAATGTCTGAGAACACTTTTTTACCAAAACGTGGACTTGGTTCTGGAGGACGTCCGACAGTATATGATTACCGATGGTAGCAATGTCGATGTTGTGTCCGTTAAAGACGATGTTGTTTATTTTAAACTACAAGGTTTATTCAATTCCCTTTTCTATCTTCAACTCATAGATTGTGTTTGCTTGTTTCACTTTCAGATTCTCTTTCTTTTTTGAACTGATTTGAATTCGTATTTTGATTGGAATTGGTTGATTCGTAATTGTGCCAAGTTAAAAAAGGCAACAATTTGTGGAGGAGAAGAGGAGGATTGGCACGGTGGACTCTGACGTGAATGGCCTACGTGGCGTAACTAGTGACATGACATGATGAAATCGGCTTTAGCAGGTTTTAAGTAGTTAAACACTAAAATAATAAAGTACAGGGACCGAAACGGTTAATATATGAGTGTAGGGGGCAACAAATTAATAAAAACGAGTACAAGGGGTCTTGAAATATTTAACCCAAAAGAAAATATTAAAAAATTCAAGTGATGGGGAGAAAATAAATTCAAAATTTTCTAGTTGTTGGGAAGAGATTCAAAATAATAAAATATCAAAAATTTTCTAACCGTTAGGTAGATATTTGGGAGGAGAAGAAAATTTTAAAATTTTCTGAATGATGTGAAGAGGTTTGAGAGAGAAAATCTAAAAAAATACAATATAAATTAAGAGTTTTTTTATATAAAAATAGTAATAATAAACTAACTATTTGAGCTATACAATAGAGGGTAGCTTTCCCTTTTAAACTTCACTCCACCCTATCCGACGCAATGTGATTTGAATACACGACCTCCCACATGGAAATGAGTAAGAAGAAAAACTCAAATTTTCTCAAGTGACAGGAAAAGGTTTGGGAGAAAATAACGAAGAAAATTAAATGTTAACGTCCAACGTCGAATGAATGTGAAGTTGTCACCACTTGATATACACGTTGGACTCTCCACTTATTAACTAGTTTAAACTTTTAGGTTGGATCAAGTCTAATATGGTATCAGAGCTGGTTCTGTTTGGGCCTAGTGACCCGTCTCTTGCACGTGTAGGATTTGTTGTGTTCTTCGGCCTACATGTGAGGGGGAGTGTTAATGTCCCACATCGAAAGAATGTGAAGTCTGTCACCACTTGATATACACGTTGGGCCATCCACCTATTAGATTAAGTTTTGGGGTTGGATCAAGTCTAATATTAATGTTTGGGAGAAGAAAATTTCAACAATTTTTTAAGTTTGGGAAGAGTCATTGTATATAAACATTAGTGTTGGGGAGAGGCTTGGGAGAAGGGAATTTCAAAATATTTCAAGGGTTGAAAATACATTTTGGAAATAAGATCTCAAACTTTCTAAATGTTAGGAAAATGTTTGGGAGATGATTCTAAGACATTTAAGAAAAGAAAATATCAAAGTTTTCCAAGGCCTTGTTTGGCAACTCTATATAAGGTCTATATGAAATGTCTATAGACATTTTTTTTGAGAACTTTTTGTTTGGTAAATCTACTTTGTCAAGGATGTCTATAGACATTTAAAGAAGTTGTCACTGTTCTCACAGGAGCTGGTTTGCTCCTGTGAGAACAGTGCTAACATCTATATGAATTTTCATGCCCAAAGTATCCCTGTTTTGTGATGTAGTATTACATATTTATCCCTCCCTCAACCGTCTCTCCCAACCCTCATCTCTCTCTCTCTCTCTCTCTCTCTCTCTCTCTCTCTCTCAATCCCCTCTCTACTGTATGGTATACCTTGCACAAACGTGGGTATACCTTACTATTGATTATATCAAAGTTATGTATTTGGGCAGTGGACCCTGTAAATGTGAGGTACACCGTCAGACTGTAAACTATGGGTTTACATCTACTTCTTGTGTCTGTGCGGTTTACCCTTTAAAATGTGAGGTATATCGGTCAGACGGTAAACCCACATATACATGTGGGTTTACCTCCAAGTTTGTTACCTCTATCTGAGCGGTAGACCCTTTTAAATGTGAAGTATACCGGTCAAACGGTAAGCTCACATATACATGTGGGTTTACCTCCAAGTGTTGTTACTCTATCTGAGCGATAAGTGAACCCTTTTATTATATTATATTTTTTTACATTGAGAGCAATGTGGTCATTTCATAATAATATCCCTCCTTTTAGACAATTTTACCAAACAATAATTTTTTTCTCAAACTCCTTTCAGACATTTTTTTTACCAAACAAACCTCTAATTCTTTATAGACAATATAAACTCCTTCCAGTTACCTCTATACACATTTTACCTCTATAGACATGAAGTAAACTTACCAAACAAAGCCTAAGTATTGAGAAGACGTATGGAAAAGAAAATCACAAAATTTTATAACTGTCGGAAAGGGGTTTAAGGAAGAAAATATCTAAATTTGGAAGAGGTTTAAGAGAAGAAAACATCAAAATATTCTATGCGTTGGAAAATAGTTTGGGAAAGAGTAACTACAAAATTTTAAGTGTTGGCAAGAGATCTGAAAGTGGAAAACCTAAAAAAAAAATTGAAAGTGTTTGGAAAAACAAATATTTCAAAATTTTATAAGTGCCAGAGAGAGGTTTGAGAGAAGATAGCCTAAATTTTTTACAAGTCTTGGTAAAAGATTTAAGAGAAGAAAATCACAAAATTTTCAAAGAATCTACCTTTTTTCTTCTTGTGGGAAACTTAGTTCACAATGGAAGAAAATCATGTCCTATGTTTGTAATTAGACAAAAAAAAAATCTCGGTGGTGTATGAGAAAACACATCAAAATAGTGTTCTTTTATGCACTGACTCGGGATAAACTTAATACCTTGAACACATGAAGATGTAGAGACGCATGAAGGTGCGGAGATCTTCTAGGAGTATAAAATAAGTAAAATAGGGTTTCACACCTAGAAAAATTACCTAATGGGTTCTTGATGTAGAACACTTGACCGAGAGCCTAAATATGAGTCTATACACCAAGAAGCAACATATTGTTAAGCAAAACTCATGAGAGCCTTGGATTTCACCTCGGGTATGAGAGTCGGCATCCAGCCATGTGAAATAGGAGTGTGTGCTATAGAAATTCTTAAAAAAGTTTGAGAGACAATTGTGAGCTCAAAGTATGTAAATGACACAAATGAACATCAAATGTGGAAAAAGGATCCATACCTCATATTTGGAGGTGATATTTATACTCACATAACTAAGATGAGAGAGACGATGTGATGCGTTGTGATTGGTCACAAGTGGGCTTGACGATGTCATGAGCCAAAATGACGTTTTAATTCTTCATATATGATGATGTCATGATGACATAGAATTGATGTCACAATGATGTGGCATTGCCCTTGAACGATATTGAGACCCTCTATACAACACCGCTATCAAAGGACATTGCCATCAAATGTCGAGAACGACCTCCACCCCATTGGTGAAGAACAAAAAAGAATGAATCGAAAGAGATGACAAAATTCAATAAAGAGTTGTGTCCAAAGACATTTTGGGTACATTCAGCAATTATTAGGTCATGTGGGCGACACATGGGTGTGAGGATATCATTTTTTTTCATTAATCTAATGATTCACAAATGGAGATGAAATTTTTTTGGTACCTATAAACCCATTTTAAAGCACGGGTATATAAGTATTTCATGGACCAAAATATGGCCCCATATGTCATTTTTTTTATCGGCCCCATATGTCATTACCCCTAATATTTGTAGCCAAAACATACTTTGGGCTCAAAACTTCCAAAATTAAAGAAAGCAAATATTGATCTATGGAAACTTGTTTGAATGTTCTTCATATCTTCTACCTACAATTTTGTTTCCCCAACTCTCTGGTCCATCATCCTTTCATGGCCTATACACATTGTGAGCCAATTTGCCATATAAAAAGGGCAAGCAAATTAGCTTTAATTTAGTTCCACTTTGCATCTCTATCATAGTTCTAATAATCTAACCTATGAAGAGTTGGACTATGTAGCACAAGGGAAGCTCTTTTTCCACTTTGCCAGGCACATGAGAAACCGCATGACTTCCAAGGGGTCGCGCAGCGAGTGAGAAGCATTGGACTCCTTCGGTTTGGTAGAGACGATGATGGGATAGCCACGTCCCATACGCTTAATCATCTGGAAAAATATTAATCAGCACAATCATAAATTTGTGTGTCAATGCATACATAATGTACCATAAGAAAGCAGTCATGTCACTAGCAACCTTGAAAGCATCTTCGTCAGTTTTGTCATCTCCTAGGTAAATTGGGAGGACATCATTCGAGTTGCCTAATTCGAGAGTGTCAAGTAAATATTCCAAAGCACGACCCTTGTCCCAATCAATAGGTGGACGTATTTCCATGACCTAATCAAGAAATTCTCAAAGATCGAGTCATGCAAGACACAACTAATTTGCAGTTTAATTTGTTAACAACTTCATTGTATCCATACCTTTTTACCCTCAGTTATGACGAAGTTTGGATAAGCTTCCATAACCGATTTCACCAGCTCATCAAGGGTGACAACATCCTATTTGTTTTAATTAACGCGGAATTTTTAGAATCTATACATTTCAAAAGCTTAAAATAGATTGGGTGATCAAGTTTTGTGTGTCACCTCTTCATCATCAACACATCGGAAATGTACAGAGACACAGAACTTGTTGTCTTCAACCATGGCGCCTTCTATACTTTTGGTAGTTTCATCCAAGACCTTAATTATCTGCAATGAACACGTAAAAAGGTAAGAAGAAGATAACATTACTTATATGAAGTCATTTTAATTAGAGGATATTGAGTTTTCGATCACCTTCTTTATGTTACTACCTTACAATGTTCACATATATTTACCTCTTGAATTGTTGGCAAGAACTCTTGTGCGGGTTGAAAAAGAACCACAACATTGCCCTGAATATGAACAGAATCATGATCAATGTCAATATATCAGCAACTGCAACCATTTACGTGCAGAGGAGTTATGGTCGAGAAAGACAAAATATTGAAAGCAAACCTCTTCATCAACAGTTCTTTTCTGATGTTTGTGACCTTCATACTTCAGTGAGCCTGACGGGGTTGATATGTCCATACCATGACTCCCGGCATAGTACACATTGTTTAATTGCACGAATTGCTTCACCTATATTTGAAACCATCACATATACGTGGAATTTGTATGTGAAGACAGTGTCGTAAATCCATTAGTTATTATAAGTTATTAACTCACTTTATCACGACGCCTTCCACTAACTATTGCTGTAGGGAAACAATAAGCAACTTCAGAAACTGCAGAGCGCATCTGCAACGTACAACAAGATCATAATAAGATGGAAACTAAGGTTCATGGTTCGGCCTTGGTCAATCCGGCATGTATAATGAAAATGAAAATTAATTGCTTGGAATCACATTAGCTATGATTTGAAGTGCACAAAAGTAAACAATTGTCACAACGTGCAATTAATGATACTATTTGATTTTCAATTTGTGTCAGTAAACGACACGATTTATGAACTACCATAAATGCAAATATACAATCGATCGTTGTAGTTGGCACCAAACTAATTACCATATCAGTCATAAAAGCCTGATCAGGGTTGTCTACAATCTGAGAAAGGGTTCCATCATAATCCAAAAACACGACGATCTTTTTACCCCTAGCTGCGCTCATCATTTGTTCGAACGAGAGCAAAGCAGAAGGGTACTTAGCCTGTGACGAGAAAAAGCAGAAGAGAGAAGCTAATTAGTCTGAATAACTATATGCAAAATAAAGAAAAGAATAGGAAAAATATGCTACTGACATTCACAAGGTTCTTCATAGCTATCTCTCTTTTTCTTTTTTTTTTAACTATACCTAGTTGTACATAGGTAGGTACGTATATATAATTGGTGTGTGCAAGAAGCTTACTAGCCATAAATTGTAAGAACCCAAATTAACATCTCCATTTTCATCAAATCTTGCTTTTGAGATGGATTCAACATCCATAGGTCCTGATGGTGATTGCAGAAATCCCATTTTTGTAACCTGCAAATATAAATCATTTTCATTAAATGACACGAGAAGTCACTTTATAGACAAGTCTATTTCAGTAATACAACTTTATTATGGTTATTAGAAAATGAAACGTAAAAACAAAGACTATCATTCATTGTTCATTCATTTATTCAATAACGATCACTCTGTCGTTTTCCTACCTAATATCGTACATAATTTGACAGCTAAAGTAACGGATTATACATATGGGAAAGTGCGTTATCCCCTGGGCCTAACTGGTTGACATCTGACTAGGAATAGACACCGACAGTTAATACGGTTGACAGTTATCAGAATGATGCAAAAATTAAAAGAAACAGAACCTACATACGCATACAGATTGTTGTCTTTCGGTGTATTGGATGGATTCCCTCCATGGATCACTTTTAAAATTTGTTCACAGGAAAAGTAAGAGCACAAAACACCTATCCCCTCAAAGTAAATAACTTTTTATGAAAAAAAGTAGCAAGTTGCAGAGCATGCAAAGGAGCTACACGTATTAGTATATCCCAAACTCGTGGTCCATCGAACCCCACAAGCTCGTGCTCAAAGGCGAGACTCTTATAATCATGTTGGTCCACACTTTTAATTTGATTTCCTCCTGTAATTATTAAGTCTACTAATGAACAAAGACCCAACCTCGGGAGAAACATAATGAAGCAATAGCTAGGGCTTTTCAAGGTGCACGACACATCTACATCACGTTAAGCGCAGATAAATTAATTCTAACTAATAATCACTCTTATATAGTATGTGTTATTGGTATGTTGTTTTAGGTTATTTGTTCTTGTCATGTATTGTCTTTTTCTCATTCAATGACTGCAAATTAACACTCTCATGTATCAACCAACTTCATTATCAGAGCTACCTAATGATGAACCAAAACAAGTGCAAAATGGAGAAAGGTGATGGTTGTTAGATGGTCCTGAAATTAATACAAAACATGGATAATAATTGTAGTACAAAACAATTTTTGTAAAATGCATTTGAATTTGACAAAAATTTCTTTCATAAATGAATCAAAAGATAATAAATGGAAACCGGAAAGCAATTCTTGTTTCTCCCCGATATGAATTTGAAAACCATGGATCAATTTACAGGTTTGTGCGTAATTATTGGCGACCAATTCTTAAAAAGAAAACATTTTTATACTTTGTTATCATATTTAATCTTCTAATTAATTTGCAAATTATCATTGATCTAGGGAATTCCATTTTGATTTTTACAATAACAATTTAATACAAGTAATTAGAATGTTTCTTCGTTTATCAACTTTCAAATCGAAGCAAATATTGATTTCACTTATTTGAAGTGGTTAAAGTGGAGTTGGAGT
The DNA here is from genome assembly GCA_036897625.1 of Pelargonium cotyledonis. NCBI lineage: Eukaryota > Viridiplantae > Streptophyta > Magnoliopsida > Geraniales > Geraniaceae > Pelargonium > Pelargonium cotyledonis. The sequence continues at coordinate 672 of JAYMTA010004323.1, read as the reverse complement.
TTGACTGTGCTAACGTGCACCGAGGAAGTTTAAAATTTTAAAACCCGCGATGACACATAACTTCATGGCGCACGTTAGTATAAATAGTTGGCAAGTACGCAACATTTTACCATCTACAGCCGCTGGTTTTTGGTTTCCCGAAAAATACGGGACGAATCAGTAACCGAATATGAAAACCAAAAAAACAACCGTTGGAGAGGTAAAAAAAAATGGCCGTCTGGCCGCCGTTTACGTACCAAATATGGAAAACACGGCGGCGGAGTTGGATTTTGTTGATGGGATTGAACGGAATCGAAATCGACGGTGAAGAAAGAAAATTAGAAGAGTTACGTACCTGAGCGAAGTTGCAGTAGTTTAGAGAAAATGTGGATGGAGAAGAGAAAGGAAACAGCAAAAATGTGAAAGTATTGTATTTATACCATTTTTAATTTGTATGTTTCTCTGTTGTCACGAGATAATTGCTCTCTATATTTCTTTTTCCCATCATTATTAGGAAGAGGATTATAATTATCGTGTTTATTGTTTAATGATTGTTTCACTAAATTACCCTTTATCTTATGGCTATTTTAGGAACTGTCTTCACTTTTCCAACTAAACAAACAATATACATTTATTAACATTCAAAAGAAAAACAATAAACATTTATTAACAATTATAGAATATATATATATA
>JAYMTA010004322.1:0-12804 GCA_036897625.1 Pelargonium cotyledonis | reverse complement strand
CTAGATAGAGAAGAAAATGTAGTGCTTATCTTGTTGTAGGGTGGTGGTAGAGTGTAACGATGGAGTTGGCTGTCGGGGATTGGGGGCTGAGTGATGGAGGAGATGGGGGTGCAGAGGTCTCCCAAGATATGGGATGGATGCAAAGGGGACAACATTGACACCACCTTTCTCCTCTGTAAAAGCCCTCAACTGATGTTTCTTGTCTGGATGGGAGGAGCAGCAAAGATTCTATCTTATCACTAATCTGAATGGCTGGGCTGGGCTCAAGTGTGACAATCAAATGGTTTGGGCCTAACTAAATAAAAAAGTGGGCCAAAAGACGATTAAATTAATTTTGAGAAAAATGGGCCCAAAAGAAATAACAAAACAAAAACACACATTAATTAATTAATTAATTAATACAAGAAAAATTAAACCCGACTACTATTTACTGAACACGACACGAGATTCAATTAAGACGACACAAAAACGACAAAACTCAACAGAACGAAAATCACATACACCACTAAAAAAACGACTAACTCACAAAAAGAAACAAATAAAATGAGAGTTTAGTCTTGCTTTGTCCTCGATACGATATGATCCTATGACCTGAAAGGTCGGTTTCATCACTGAAAGCTTTGGGGACACTTATTACTCGAATACGAAATTGGGTGTCTACACATGCCCACCTTATGGTTTGTTTGGTTGGCCCGCAATGGCCTAGCTTTTCGAGACTCATTCCCTTCTGTCGGAGACACTGTCCTGCGTATTAAGGCTTTTCTTATATCTTTTGTTTCTTGTATCGATAGCTCGCTCGATGTGTCTTTTTCTGCTTGGCTAGCGGATCCTATCTCATGTCTGAGTTAGTGGTTGCATTTTCTTTGTACTTTTATTCAGGGTCTTCGGATTCAATAAATAAAAACTACTTATTGTTGATAAAAAAAAAAAAAAAAGGTGAAATGAAAAGATATTAAATGTATAGAATATGCGGTCCTACTGAAGTCATGGGATCATGGGCGATACTTATCCAAATGTGAAGTAGAAGACTTGTGAATATCTTAACAATGATATATTTTTGAAACTCCTTGTACTTGTTATAATTTTAGAGTCAATCTTTAATGAGTAATATGAGCATCAGTTAACTGATATAACTTTATATCAGTTGCATTAATAAGATGATGCTACCTCATTTAAAATTATGGCTCCGGACTGGTCCCTCCGCTCCCACAAATTCACTTGGGTGAGTATAAGTGATATTTAATGAGGTGTCATCACCTTATTGGCTTGGTTAAGTTGCAACTGATATAAAGTTACATTATCAGCTGATACACATTTTACTCATCTTTAATTAGTGTTTTTGTTTGTTTTAGACTTTTGATTGTTCATTTTTCTGTTTTAGTCCAAATAACTGGCTAGAATTAGTACAAGACTCTATGCCATCTCAAATTCCACGTTAGCTTGTCACGTACTCACATCACTCGCTTGGAGTATTAAAGTATTATGAAGTGAAACATGAGGTAGCAAAGTGTGAATAAACTATGGCGTGGAGTATTAAAATTTTGTGAAGTGCACCATGATATAGTAAAGTGTAAAAGAAGCATATATGACCTAAATGTATGTACGTATTTAACCCTATGAAAACCATTCAGTCACTAAACAATTGGTCACAAGGAGCGAAATAAATATATATAAAAACTAGACGTATATAGGTGTTAAGACCAAAATAAAAATAAGTCACAATAGCTTGCCAAGCGGGCCTATATTAAAATATAAATATGTCTAGAGGTTCAAACCATTCATTATCCTAGTTAAAGCTAGAAGCTAAAAAACTAAATAGAGATGACAAAATCATTTAACTTTTTTTTTGTAATTCACTGTGTTATCGTTTGGCAACAAGTAAGTAACTTTTTCGAGAATGTTTATTTTTTTGAGAAAGTTGATAAGGGTATTTGACACATGAAAAAATGAAGTAGAAATTTAAAATCTTTTATTGTGAAAAATGAATACTTTGGTTCAAACTTGTAAAAAGTAAAAAAGTGTTTGGAAATATTTGACAATTACTTATTTGTCCCTCTAGTTTAAATAAAATATTTTTTTACTAGTATTTATATTATTGAATCAATTTAGTAGTTTCATGAATATAAGATACATGGGTAATAGTACTATTAGTACACCATTAGTAGTTCAAATATCAAAAGTTGCATGAATATAAGAAAAAATTGTTTCAAACAAAATTGTTTGTACTCAAGTAGTTGCATGTCAAATCAATGTAAATGATGACACAAAAACTAACAAGTATAAAACAATTCGATTATGTATTTAAAATAAAAATCGTAACTCTTAAAATTTCTGGTAGAGGACTAATAATTTAGTATAAGGTTGGTAAAAATAATTATATTTATACTAGGTTTGGTTTATGTGTAATTTAGTAAAATGAAGTACAAAATTGAATTTTTATCGTCAATGGCATAAGAGTAAATTTCAAAAATATAAGGATATTGTGGACATTAAAGATACCAAATTAAGGAGTTAAAAAGTTAATTGATTTTCCTCACACTTGGAAAAATTGATGGGAATTTAAAATCTCAAACCCTTATGGGATTTTAAAATCTCATGAATTTGGAAAAGTAAAATCCGTTGGGAATCCTATTTTTCCATCTCTTTCCTTTGACTTTTTTTTACCAAATATAGTATTTCAATTTGACCATCAACTTATCCTTATCACTCTCTCTTTCTCTTATTCAAATCGTGATCCCAAACGATAACATAGAGTGAGTTTTTTCAAATAGGTTGGAGTTTCTCAATCATTTAGCTTGGACCATAATACTATTTGGCTAAGTTAGGTGGTCTATTCGTAATGATTATTTGCTCCTACTTTAGTTTTAGATGACTCTATATATACTTTAACAGTGTGTACTTTTCTTACATTTAAATAATGAGAAAATGCAAAGTCTCAAGATTGAAGACAAGATGCGAGGGACCCGTGAAATCGCCTATAACTCATGAAACAAAAATCTCAAAAAACTAATATCTAAACTGAGTACCTACTATTTATTGCCCACGGGTGTTGGTTAACTCACTCGTGAAAACCCTAATGTAATGTAAATTATGAATGAACATTGCACCATAAGAGAGATACTATTTGGTTGGGGTGAGGCGACTCTTTCAAAATGATTTTTTATCAACAATTTACATTTATGTATTGTATATTCATCGTAGAGAATTTAAAAAAATATTCAAAACGCTTAAAATTGTCTAGTTCAAAGTGATCTTTTAATTTGATTGGTTGGATTATATGTAAGAGATAAGTATTAGTAAATAAATTGAATTTTGATCATCAATTTGGCCATAGAGTAGTAAGTCGTGAATTAGTCTAGTAAGACTGGCTTACATCTTCAGGACAAAATACTACGTAACATTAAGTTATATTCGAACTTATTTGCTACTATCTCTGTTCCAAAATAAATGTCTCCATTTTCTTTTAACAAAAAAAGATAATGCAACATATTTTTATTTGTATCACGAAGAGCATGTTTTGTAACAAAACAAGTTTCACATGACTTCACAAATTGAAATGGGACTCTAAATTCTACTTCTAACAGTAAGCTCATGCCTCATTTGCTCCCTCAAAACTCTCCTCAATAACTTGTTAGAAGCTGTTCGTGGAAACTCCCGCAAAATCTTTACGAACCTCACCTGTTACAAATCAATCAACACATGCCAATAACATACTGTCCCGATTAGAGGAAGCGTAAACGAGATCATATCGTGAAGGTCGAGAAACATACCTTAAACAAAGGGTTAAGGTTGCTCTGAATAGCTTTTGAGAATTTAGTCTTTAGAATGTCGGGTTCTATGTTGAATCCTTTCTTGAGTACCACCAGTATAACCAGCTGCTCGGGACCCCCATTTACCGGTGCAAAACTGATTGCAGCCGTCTCCAAGATGCTTTCATCAACTCTGTCACACACTCGTTCGATCTCAACTGAACTTGTCTGCATATAAAGAGTTAACAATATCAGTAAAACCATTACCAAATCACTTATAATCTAAGTTCATCCTATAACGATCTTGCACATAGCGTGTCCAAAGTTGAATACCTTAATGCCTCCTAGATTCATGGTGTCATCAGCCCGTCCCTGCACAACAAAGTAGCCTCCAACAGTTCTCTTAATGATGTCTCCATGTCTTCTCAACAACTGCCAATACATGTTATAGAAACCCGATATTAATGCCAAACTTGTTCAACACCAATGTCTCTTGCAAGACTCTTAACGTACCATTCCTTTGTGCATAGGCATTCCTGTGAAGTAGATTTTCTCGTGATCAGCATTGAGCAATCTATCGGATGCTCCCATGTATTTGGGGAATAAACCCACTTCCCCAACACATGCTTCATCATCCGGCTGTCACAAGAACATGCATACGTTTCAGGTTTGTGAGTGAAACGTGTAATCAAGAAAGCACACGACAGGATGATCTTACATAAGGAACTCCATGTTCATTAAGAATGACAAAGCCTGTTGTCATTGATGCGGTACTAAATGCACCAAAAGCTTGAGGCTGCAATGGACTTCCTTGGATGTAGGATGATGCAAGTTCGGTTCCTCCACAACATTCAATAATGGGTTTGTAATATGCTCGTGAAGATAGCCAAAGGTCGTCATCAACATTGGAGGCTTCCCCCGTCGAACCAAACAATCTGCATAGATTGGATTTTACGTTCCTTTCTCGAGAATTAGATGCTAGCATGTTTTTAGATAGAAGATCACCTTATCTTTGTCCAGTCTAGGTCTTTCATACACTGTGTACTCTTCCAAGCTTTTACTAGGCTTGGAACTGTACCCAAAATTGTCACTCCTGCATCCTGAAGGTAGCGTACCACAAGAAAAATTAAGTGCCGGGTGGCTGAAAATCATAATCTCCTCTCAGTTTTTCCTCATGAACCTACTAGATCATGTAGTATGTGTTGCGTTTCTCAAGTGAATGTACAGAGGATAAAATGTCGGGTTGGTCTCTAACCTGAACAAATTTTCCAAAACCACGGTCAAGTGGAGATCCATGATAAAGAGCAAGAGTTGCGCCAGCCAGAAAGCTTGAGTAGAGTAAAATAGGCCCCATAACCCATCCTAAATTAGTCGGCCAGCAGACTACATCTCCAGCTTGAACATCCATGTGAGCCCATGAATCAGCAGCACATCGGATTGGCGAAAGATGTGTCCATGGAATGGCTTTTGGCTCACCTGATAAAGACGGAAAGGTATATAGAATATCATTTGAAAAATGAATGTAAGGTCAGAACTGACAATGACTACATTATCAATTCCCGTCTCTACCTGATGTTCCAGATGAAAAGAGTATGTTAGTCACAGAGTTTACTGGTTGATATGCGGGAGAGTAAGATTTTGGTCTGCAAAGAACAAAATGTAGTCATAATGATATACCCGAAAGGGAACTGAGAATCAAAAGAAAAGGAAAGATGGTGAAGAAAATCTTTAACAATAACTGAGTGCACGTTTTGTGTAATAACTAAGGTAGGCGCTTCCATTGCGTTAAAAGTACTTCAGTGGATTATTACCTTGAGTGGTGATTGATGCTAGAAAGAAAATCCTTCCATGATAGATCTTGCCCTCTTAACTGAACTCCTATGTCATTTCCAGTAACAGGAAGCACAATAACTTTACAAGACGTAGCTTCCACAACTCGGCTGAAAGAAAGAATTATAATCATATTAAGTTTCAAAGCAAGATGGTAATAGGTAAGGAACTCGTAAAAATTGCCCTGCTCGTTGTCAACTTAATTTAAAGGCATCAATCTTTTGGGACAATACATAGTTTGTGCCTTTGAAAACCAGCAACTATACGAGTCCAAGTTTTTAACGGAAATGATAAGAAAGCGCAGCACTCAGCATGAACTGTAATAGAATGGATCATAACCTGTATAGTGGAATTCTTAGACCTCCTCTTTGTATAAAATCCTGAGTACAAAGTAAAGTCAATAGTTATTTCCAGAAAGTATTTGAAAACTGGAAAATAGCAACACTACCAAAAATGTAATGGTGTCCAAAAAAGCCATATTTTATGTCAGAAATGATCTGATAGTTGAAGATCACCTGTGTAAAGATACCCTTTGCTTTAGACACGCATAAACGGCTAGCAATTTCCTTTGGCGCAAAGCTGTCAGCTATTGATACAACAACGTATCCTGCCAGCACAATTGCTAAATATATAATAACTGCACTGACTGTCATGGGCATATCAATCGCAATTGCATCACCCTTTGAAAATGTTACATCCAATGCATTTGCCACCAACCTGTAAATCATGTTGTAGGCTCTGAGATGAAGCTGAAAACAATATTGAATTGGAAAAAGAGACAAAGCAAATGACGATCTGACAAGTATTATGTTGCTTATGTTTCATTTGCATCTAATGCAAATGACTTCTGTTATAGCATAATATTTAATTTGACCCCCAAAAAAGAGAGGTTAATAGTTAAGATCTTACATTACTTGTTCTCGAAGTTCCTTCAATGTCAAATGATTAATGCTGGAATCATCGCAACTTTCATCCCTCCAAATGACAGCCAAGCCATTATCTTCTTTTCTTGGATGACTTGTGGGTAGCAAACAACATTCAGCAATATTCAAAACCGAACCTGGAAGCCATGTCCCCCCATGTTTCAATTGGTCGGTAGTATCTAGAATGCACTTTGGGGCTTCACGAAATACAACTGAAAGCTCTTTCAGAACAACTGACCAGTACGCCTGAAAAGCACCAACAAACACTAAATCCAAATGGAAACATAACTTCATAAAAAATCACAATCCTGCTAAGAGCCAAATAATGCATATTACTGAAACAAGTCAACAACATACCTCAGGGTGCTGAACAGAGAATTTTTGAAAAAGGTCAAAACTTGCGATAGGATCCTTGTACGACATCCCCAAGAACTTGGAACCGTGCATTTCCATGAGACGACCCAGGTTTGTGGTCTTGGAATGATATCTAACAGGTAAGAGGAACATGGAGTCAGTTGAGTATTAGGCAAGAGAGTAAATACACATAAATCTGAGAGTACATGTTACTTACTGAGAAGGAAACCAGTAGAGAGGAGGGCCATTTTTGGAGACGTCACAGTGAGCATAAACTGAATAGTAGAGGAGCTGGTGCAGAGCATGAGGGTGGGATGGTTTGAGCAGCCTCCGAGCCAGCAGGTTCTTCCACAGCTCTCTCGGGTCCGAGGAACCTCCACCTCGAGCAGTCAATGCATCATGGAGCAGCCTTTGAAAATCTTTGGCCTCCTCTACAGACAGACCTGTGTTTATCAAATCATCAACACCCAATTCCTCTATGCTCTTCATCTTCCTCGTACATGCATATGATCACAAGAAGCTCAACATTATATTAATTTGTTTGTCATATGCAACAAGTAGATGCAGAAGTGAAGTAGGTGGGATGTGTGGGGGGAAGTTGGACACGTGACATTTCCTACCTGCTGCAATTGCATCCATTTGGTAAACCACCATCCCTTCTTTCTAGACTGACCATGACTCCTATGTGAGTGATTCAAGAATAAAAACCTTCCCAAATATTTGGAAACACTACGGTTTTATTTTAAACTCTAATATCAAATTTACATATGCTAAAAATGAAAATGGATCGGAAAAAAAGTAGATGCAGATGAATATTACTCGCGCTTCTTTCAATTTACATCAAACTGATAATGGGATTCTGCATTTTCCTATCCCGCTGGACACAAAGGAAATGGATGCAAGTTTCAAGGATACTACATTGGCTAATGAGATATACACAGTTAATAACATTATAAATTACATAACAGAATGTCACATGATTCCATAGTTCATGTTGCAGAAAACTAGTATCTCTTGAGATGGCCTCAACATCAGACCATTCTGAAATCTAATGTTGCTAACAACTTCATGCTTTTCTTATCCAATCTGAGTCATCAGATTCACTTGGCAAATCGGAATGTCCACTCAGCAGCTATTTGATCGTGTTTTGCTCTGTCGGCCAAATACAAGTGGGCAATGCCAGGGACAAGTGGATTATCTGCAATAATTTGCACTTTTTCTTCAGTTCAGCATTCATATATACTGATATCCATTAATGCACCTCGGAAATGAGTGAAGGTTTGAAAAACTTACAAGGGTCAGGGTTGGTGAAAACTGATCTGATTGCAAGTAGGACCTTTGTAATCGTTAAAGCTGGACTCCAACAATCCTTCAAAATATCTAAACTGAGGTTGCCAGCAGAATCAATGTTGCAGTGGTAGATTCGAGTTTTGAATACAACCTACAAACCCAAACTTTTAACTGAAACAAAGAGAGGAAATATATGATGAAAAAAATACATGCAATTACGAGATGAACATATTTTACTAACAGTGTGAAGCTATAGAAGCTTTACAATTCATATTGTCGACATTCAATGGATTCTTTATTTTGGATCCAACATATGTGTGAGCAGGCTTCATATGGACTCATTTTTTTCCTAAAAGGGAAGAGTTTCTCATCTAGGAAAGTTATACCAAATCCCGCTCCTGCATTGTCCAATTAGAGAGCCAATGTACCATCCATTTATTCAGTTAATATCTTAGTCTCATTTTCGTATTTTAAATTGCTTATTTTTATGTTTCCAACAGTAGTTTTCTTGTCATTCTAAGCTTTCATATAGCTCCTGGATTTTGGAAACATCACGCAAGTATTTTTGACCCTGTAAGCTGAGTATAGTAGAACCCCAAAAACAACTTTATCATTTATTTAATTGACCAAAAGAAGCACATAAAAGGCAAAAAATAATGTTATTATTGAGCTACAGTAGAAATGGTGGGAAAGCATTAAATAGAACCCCAACTTTGATTGGAAAATGACTTAGTTTTTATAATAGTGCAAGTGGTGGGAAAGGAAGCTTATAAGGGAGTATAATGTTTCCCATTCACTCCATAAAGACTCGATTAAGGTACGGCAAGGAATCACAGAATTTTGACATTTATTTAGATTCACATCCATTATATAGGCTTATATCATATCAAATTAACCAAATTGGACAGGACGACAACAACAAGAGAGGACCAAATCCATTTACACTTACACCCCTTGACATGCATATGCACACAAAGACTAGATCAAATGAATTGTATTAAATGCATAAACTATTATATGGGGTCTGTAGGTTGATCCATTGCATGTGGATACTGAAAATGTTGTCTGTGAACACTCAAAGTTATTCTTATCTGAACTCTGAAGGGTGGTGTCAGGATTTCCTCATCAGATAAGGAAAACTAAATAAATAAATACTACCTCCCAACCCAAATAAATGTCCTTGGTTACTCTTGATACATCCATGTCAACATTAAAAACGGCAAATTAGACTATGACAAGTGACTTATTTGAGACACACTAGAAATAAAATAGATATTAAAACACTTATTAAATGACAGGGAGCAAAATGCAGAAATTCAGATAAACTTATTATAAGTATGTATGCAACCTAACATCTTACTCAAAATATGTCATCTTCTTCTACTAAAAGTATTTGAGCAATGAGGCCGAAATTTGTCTCATCAAGATACATGGAGAGACTGTGATAACATTTAACTAAATGAAGATCCCAACCTTCTGTGATGGGAGAAGTGTCAAGGGCCCCTATGATAACTATTTACATGGCCATACATGAAAATCAGACAATCCTTCTTATGCTAAAATGTTAAATTCAAGTTGTTGTGGACTTGTAGTTCATTATATCTCCTAAATCCTCAACCGGTGTTCTTTTAAATGCATTGAGTGGGTAATGTGCTACTTCTAACTCATTTTGTTTCCTAAGTGCTGTTAGTTTTTCAAAACAAGATTGCTGCTATTTGTAAATATTTTTAGACATGACTGAAAATCCCAGACATCATAGCATCAAATATATACTACAATTAGGCGTTGAAAAAAAAAACGTATACTACAATTTACGTATAAGCATGCCATTCTAATGTGTATTGCTAAGCATATCTGTCTCTGTGTCATGACTCAAGTATGCAAGAAAGTCAGTATTGCTTAGCAATTTCCATTAATTAAGATAGAAGTTTACCTTTGGTGGTTTAAATGGATAGTCACTTGGAAATGTAATGTCGAGAAAAAATATGCCACCTTGGTATGGTGATCCTACAAAGACAAAAAATAAGTTTTGAGATGCAGGTAGTATGGGACGCCATAAGTTGTTTCTCATAACTATAAAACAAAATAGTTGGGAAACTGAACATCTAAAACTTGAAGCGTAACTGTTCAAAAATGACATCTAGGCAAATCATTGATAAAGCAGTCAAATTTGAAACTCACACAAAGATGGGATTACAAAATTAAAATCTGATTTGAAGCCAAAAATTGACTCTTCAGTGGGTCATTACATGTTCGTTTAACTCAACATCATGTAGTTCTACACAGAAATCTGGGATTAATTCATTAAAAATCAAATTATAGGGGAACTGCAGCAGACAATCCATTTCCTACACCACACACCCGTGCGTCCCAGCCCAAGCCACGCAGCACTCTCTTATTCTGCCGTGCAAGGCCATGGACTCTCTTGCACTTCCGTTCTCCATCGCACAACAGTATGCAGTGGCACGCATGCCCGTTCTCCTCGACACGTACAACCGCGCTCTTTTGAAAATAAGGCGCAAATAGATACTTGCACACACACACACACATATTCTAGGCGTATTTAATAGATTACCATATTTTGTTGCTGATTTTTTTTCAATAGTTTCTGTTTTGCTACTGTAATGATCTCAATTGGCTGTTGTTTTGTCGCTTTCCAAAGTTGTTTGTATTGCTCTTAGTTTGACGTTGTGGTTGTGATTTTATAATTGAAGTTGAAGATTTTGAAATTAAAAATCGGAAGGTTATAACTTATAAGTTTCGGAATATGTGAAGTCAGTGCATGTATTTACTGCATGCAACTTTTCTTTTGTTATTTGAATTCTGGTTACCTTAATTATAACCCTAGTAGTATAAACCTATGGAGTTTTAACTAAAAACTAAAAAACCTAAAACATAGTTCATTTCGAATATTGCGCACCAATATTGCGCCGTGCCATGAGCCTCATCTAATGCCGCGAGAAAGGCGCGCCTTCTCAAAATCGCCACGTCGCAAATAGATTATTGCAACGACCCTGTGTCGCGCCTTGCGCCATGGTTTGCCTTTCATAGCACCGAGCTGAGCTGTGGGAAACTGTGCATCACTATGGAAATTGTTTGTGCACTAAACCTTGATGGTTAATTTCCAGCTTTCTAACAAAGCACCTAAAGAGAAACTCGGTAATGATGAAATCATTAAGACCAGCACTCTTAAACCCTTCATTTATGGTTAAAAATCACAAAGGAACTATTGATGAGAAGTGTGTGCTTAGGTTATTACCAAAGGAGAAACTCGGTAATGATGAAATCATTAAGACCAGCAATCTCAAAACCCTCCATTTATGGTTAAAAATCACAAACGAACTACAAGAATAAGTTTTAAAGAAGATACCAGCAACTTTAAATCCTTTAAAGCAATTATAATAGATGTATGGAATGAAATATATCATGTGGGATGTATATAACCATCACAATCCACCTCAAAGGAAACGGTGCAAATTGGACAAATTCAATGACGGTCACAAGATACATAGCAAATATTCAATGGAACAGAACAATTAAGAGATTTCAGTGGCAAACAAACATAGCCATTACATTCTATAAATCATGGCCGAGTAACCAACAACAGTTAAGTACCACAAAACAAACAAAAAGTCGGCTTTTAATCATTATAATGTCAGTTCAAAACTAATAAGCTTTTAAAGTACAACTAGTCTACTTCCTGAGGGTACCCAACAGTGTTCATAAGTAATTTGTCCATGGGTCATACAATTTCTGAAACAAAATGAACAACAGAGATCTGTGTATGTAAAATTAAACTAGAACATCAACAAAAAAGTGGCCTTGATCTCATTTCCTAAAGAACCCATTTCTCAAAATTGTCAAAACTCTGATTATGATAAAACCCAGAGCACCATGTGAGTAAAATAGAAGCAGATTGGTAAAAAAGAAGTGATTTTTAGTGAAATTGGTAAGAGAAAACAGGGAAGCGAACCTGGAGGACCAATGATGGTGGAGACCCAGTGGTAAAGGTTGTCACCTTTGGGGCCAGCAGAGCAATCGGGAGGTGGGTCCACGTTTAGCTCCGCCATCTCCCTCTGAATCCTCTTCCCGGACGTCGAAACTGACGTCGTCGACGCCCACGACGTCGTAGCGGTTGTCGAAGACGACACCATGCCAGGGTTGTTCATTTCCACTTACACACACCAACGTTTCTTCGAGACTATTTTATAACTTGGTTTCCTGAGCGAGCCTCTAAATTTGACGTTAGCACGTTTAATCCAACCGTTTTATCATATTCAGATTAATTTTTTATTCGATGATAGACCACAATTAAGACTTAAACTCATCATTTTATCCAAAAGTGAGTTGAATGAGAATCCAAAACAAATATACTCCTCCGGCCTCCCCTTCCGCTTCTGCCGTATTTTAAATAATTTCCCCTTCAAATATATTATCTATTCACATTAACCCTAAACGCTCCACCATTTGTGCGGGTTCGTCAGTTTCTTTGAATTTCATTCTTGCAAATGTACTTTTTAGACGGGATAGTTAACGCGTTAGCTACAATATTTCACGGGTCGATAGATGCACAACGCCTAATATGTATCGTTTATGATTACAGCTAGGATTATTAGGGTATTTAATCGCATTCGCTTTCTTACCTTTCGTCTATGAGT
>JAYMTA010004321.1:0-12805 GCA_036897625.1 Pelargonium cotyledonis | reverse complement strand
TGACATGGTACAATAGCCTCCCTTACGTCTACAACGACAACATGAAGAAGCTCACCAAAACCATCAAAGAATTTGAGCTCAAAACCATCGGAAATGTAACCAATGTACATTATTAAGGCCAAGAACTAAATTGCTAGCTACATTGCTCACGCATCACAATTCACAACCCTTATGATAATTCTTGAATTCGATGAAAATTGAAAAATGGGTTGCTGAAAGTTTACTCAGATCTCCGTGGTCGCCGGAATCCGCCATGAGAGTGTTTAGAAGAAAGAGTAAAGAGGAGGGAGGGCCAATAGAAAAATAGTTTGCTTTGATTTGTTCATAAGATAAAAAAGGTAAGTTTTTTAATTTTTTTTTTAATTTTCTTTCATTTAATATATAAGTTTATGTTAAAAAAATTGATGTAAAGAGGTGGTTAATTAAATTTGACGTGAATTGCTTTTTGTATTATATATTTCTTTTTTCAGATTTTCTTTTGAGAAAGTTTTTGGTAATTATTGGAAGGACCAATGGTGGCATGTGATGCAATGAATATAGAAACCACAGTGGCATGTGACATTGAGTGAATAATGGAGAACACATCAATGGTGATGGTTGAATTTGCATATCAATGGCAAGACATTAGCAAGGAATTGTGAATGGGCACTTTCTATTTTTGGAAAGTGAGGTGAAGAAAACAACCCTCCTCCATCTTCTTTGCATATAATTGGGAGGACATTAGTGAGGCATTAGGGATTGTAAATTTCCCAAATTGGGAATGTTTAAATCAAAGAAAAATGCCCTCCATCTTCTTGCATGAATCATGGTAGAGTTTTGAATTTGAATTATGTAAAGAAGCTAGATATCACATAAAATAGGTTCTCCATGTGTTGCTATGTTACAATGAAAGTTTGGAGAAGTTGACTGATGGTGCATCTTTGGAAGCTATTGCATATTAATGGAAATAGTATATGTGATGAGAGACATAATAGAGATGTGAATTTGTGACAAAATACCAAGCCAGGGAAGAGGAGGGACCATGGATTAGGTAGAGTGGGAAACAAATAATGCAAAGATCCAGAAAAAGGGACCAATAATGGTTCTTGTCCTGATGTGAAATTACCATTGGTGGCTCATTGGTTGGTTCTTGTAACCTCTCTTAACTTGTGGCCTCGAATTCTATAGCCAGACAACAATGGTACTATAATTGCTTAAGAATCTGTTAGCATAATACATTATTATATTTGACATTGCAAAGTTTATACGTATAGGTCCAACTATTATAATTTTTAGAGTGTAATTGTTGTAGAGTTGAATATACTAGAAAGTAACGGGTGATGTGGCAATTGTCAGTCTACTCTATTACATTCTAAGTGTAACCATTATGAATGTTAAAGGGCATCTCTTATCTATCATTTTTTATTACGCCAAACTCTACAATGGTTAAGCTGTAATGAATGTAATCACATGGAACTAGACCTGTTAGATGAGATGTGGTTCCGCTGGCCAAACCAACCTGTCCGCTTAATTTTACCATTTGGGCCGAACCGTTAGACCCCGGGATAAGAAGTTTGAACTGCGAGCGACTCACGGGCTAAGCGGTTTGAACTGCAGGCAACCCGCGGCTCGTCTAATAATTAAATAGAAATACTAATAGTTTAATAGCAATTTCAAGTTGGAACAGGAACAAATCATCACTTACAAGTGTGTATAATCAAAACTTGGGTGATGATCTACCAAATTAAGCCGTGAGGATCTATCAAATAAACGAGGCAAGGCAAACGTATCATCATAATATCCAGATAATCAAATTATCTTGCAAAGTTGCATACTCACAAAGACGAAACATGATTATGATGATGTAACTGTAATGTTCAAATGTAATCACAAAGTTTTGAAAAGTAAATATCCAACAAACGAAACCAATACATAAAGAGGGCTCCTGTGTCAGCATAATTAACCTTAATAAAATAAACATGGAAATAATATCACAAACTGGAATACTTCAAAAGGAGCAGAAATTCATTAACCAATAATCATTGGTACAAACACTAGATATAATATGATACATGATTTTAGTGTTTTAATTGAATAAATCTAATGTGAAATCGTTGTGATTCTCTCAGCAAATCAGTAATCACAGAACCCTAATTTCCAAGAATTTTTCCCCAATTTCACACACGTACCCAACCAAGAATCTAAGAACATAATAGACTCGAGATCCAATTTCTAAGGCAAAACCAATTCGATTGATTTTCCAGAATGATCCTTACAAAACTTTCTCCTTCTTTTTCTATCAACGATCCTAATTGTCAATCCAACTAATTCTGTTGAGTTGGCCTAACGGCTTCAACAGCTTAAGACTCAAGTCACTAATCTAAACGACACAGTTTAGTCATAGTAACTCAAGTACAAAACGACATAGTTTCTTACAACACAACAAAACATTAAACGACTCTTTATTGATAACACTAACTCCAGCGATGTCGTTCCTTATCTTCTTCATTCTTCTTCAATTGACCGTTGCAATCACAATAATGGGTCCCTTTTATCCAAATTCTTGTCCTCAAGGATTGAAGCCTGGCAAATGCTTTTGAATGAATGCCCAGTCTTCCCAAGTAGCATCCTCTGGTGATGAGTAGGACCATTGAACCAAGACTCTAGGCACAACCAAGTTATCTCTTTTGACCAACCCTTTGTCCAAAATGGCTATTGGAGCTACCTGCATTTGTCCTTCCTTATTGACTTGGGGCAATGTGGTCTGCAGGGAATGGTGCTCGCTCAGTCTTTTCTTCAGCAAACTGACATGGAAGACTGTATATATGAGTGAAGATTCAGGCAACTTTAGCTTGTATGCAACACTTCCCAGCTTCTCCAAAATCAGGTAAGGGCCAAGATATTTTGAACTTAGTTTCATATTCCTCCTCAGAGCTATGGTTGTTTGTCTGTATGGTTGCGATCTGAGATAGACTCAATCTCTAACTTAGAATGATCTTTCTGACCTTTTCTTGTCCTCCTGAACTTTCATTCTATTATGAGCCAATTGCAAATGTTCTTTTATCAACTCCAACATATAGTTTCTCTGCTTGAAAAGCTCTTCCACAACTACAACCTTGGTACATATTTCCTTCATTACTAACACAGGTGCTTTATAACCATAAAGTGCCTCAAATGGAGTCATTTGTAATGCTGAGTAGTAATTAATGTTATACCACCATTCAGCAAGGCTTAACCATCTACCCCATTGCTTAGGAATCTAATAAGATATACACCTTAGGAAATTTTCCAGGCACTGATTCAGCTTTTCAGTTTGCCCATCAGTTTGTGGATGATAGGTCGTTGAAAGACTAAGTTATGCACCCAAAATCCTGAACATTTCCTGCCAAAACCCAGAGATAAACAATTTGTCTCTATCACTAACAATGGGCTCTGGCTATCCATGTAGTTTGTAGATGTTGTCTAAGAATTCCCTTGCCACTGTAAAGATATGAAGTGACCATACTTTGAAAACCTGTCTACCACCACCAAAATGCAAACAAAACCTTGAGATTTAGGCAAGCCTTCTATGAAATCCATGGCTATATGTTGCCATGGCTTTGAAGGAATGTTTAGGGGTTGCAAGAGTCCAGGGTACGCTACTAACTCAGCTTTGCACCTTTGGAAAACTTCACACTCTTTAACAAACTTCTCCACCTCCTTTAGCACGAGTGGCCAAAAGAAGAACCCTTGTATCCTCTTGAGTGTAGCTCTAATTCCAGAATGACCTCCCTATGCTAAGCAATGCAAAGCTTGAATCATTTTCCCTCTCAATTCCATACCAGAGGCAATGTAGATTTTGCCATTGATTTTGATGAGACCCTACCAAAGTTCATAGCCTTTCCTATTAGTAGAAGATGGTACCAATTGTGATAACAATCCTTGAGCCTCAGGGTCCCCAATATAACTCTTCTCTACCTCATTCATTCATTCATCTGGTACGACCAAAGACAAAACCAAGCAATTTCCCCCAGGCAACCTTGACAATGAGTCTGCAGCTTTATTCTTCATTCCTTTCTTATACTCAATAGTGAATTGCAATAGCTAGCCACTTATGTTGAACCATATTAGTGACATATTGCCTCCTAAGGAATCTCAAACTTTGATGATCAATTTTGATCACAAATGGATGCTCATACAAGTAATGTTTCCACTTTTGCTCTGCCATTACCACAACCATAAGTTCCTTCTCATAGGTTGACATGTTATTCCCCTTGATCTCTAATTCTTTTCTCATGAAAGCTATTGGTTTCCCCAATTGCATCAAAACAACGCCCACCCCTACTTCACTAGCATCAGTTTCCAACATAAAAGGTAACTCAAAATTGGGCATAGCCAATACAGAAATAGTTGTCATGGCCACTTTTAATTTTTCGAAACTTTTTTTCTCTTCTTCTTATTTAGTGTCTTCTATTCGTTTTCTTCCTACTAACTTTTTTCCTGTTTTGGTTTTGTCGTTGCACGTTCTGAGGTTTTCAAGAGTTGTTTCATCCGTCGTCTTATTTTCCATGTTGTTCATTCTTTGTAAGTCTTCATGTTTTGGGTCGATCTCTTCGTCGTTGTGTTTTCGGATGATTCTGGCTCTTGGTCCTTTGTTAAGGGTTTGGTAGTTGGAGGGTCTTCGTGTTTCTCCTCTGGAGCCGAGTTCTGGGGGTTGAGTCACATGTTTGATATAGCTAGGTCTTGATGGACCATTCTTGTTGATGTATCTTTTGTACTCTGTATATCTTGTTTAGTGGAATCTGTTTATCTCCAGCTTCTGGTTACCTGTTGTGTTATATGTGCTTAGTACTTATTCTTTTTCATTCTTTGACTGTTGATCTTCAGGTCTTCTTGTCTATTGTAACTTTTACTTGTACTGCATGCTTTCGTCTTGGGTTTTAAAGTCTTCCTTTGTCTTCTTGTGTATGTTTGTAGGGTCTGGGGCGCCGGACTTTGTCGTTGTTCCAGACAAGGCTCGCTATATCTTTTCCTTGTAAACTTCATCATGACTTGAGCTCCCTGAGCGGTGCGGATGAGGGGTCTGGACCCTTTGTCCCAAAGGTTTATCCCAGCTTTGGGGACCCCGGGGCCTGGGATCCCTTGGTCTTCGTCTTTTGCATATTCATTCATGGGTTCCGGACCTCTCGTCCCCAAGGCTCGTCCCCGCCCTGGGGACTCCAAAGTTGGGTCCCCTATTATCTTCGTCTTATAGTTCTTCTGTTGATGGGTTTTGGACTCTTTGTCTCCAAGGCTTATCCTAGCCTTGGGGACCCCCGGGCCCGTTCCCCTTTTACTTGTATTGCTCTCATTTGTACATTTTGCTCCCAAATATCTAGGGGTCTTGTTTTCTTGAATACTAACTGAGTAATTGTTTTCAGGTACTGCTACCATGTCTGAGTGGTTGAATATGGGCAAGAAATCCTCTTCTGGGGAAAGATCTCAAAGGCGACCTCATAATCTACCTTCATGCAACAGGTCTGTCCGTACTCCACCAGCTTCGCCATCTGTAACTCAGACTGAGAAGGGGAAGAATGTCCTTAATACGAGGATCAAGGATTCTGTGGCCGAGCAGCCCAGGGGCGATTCGCTCACTGTCGAGAGGCTTCTATCTTTTGGGAGGGTTCCTCTCACTGCATCCCGGGGGCTACCGTATGTATGACCGGTACCCCTTCTCTTTCTACTAGCGATTTCCCGGACAGCGAGGTGGCCACAGAGTTGGTCACAAAGAAAGGCATGATGGATCGGGGAAACAGACAGTACCAGCGATCCTCCCGATGAGGTCTTCTTTCTTACGGGCTCTACGAGGAAGCTAGGGCATTCAACCATAGTTACCAAAGAACTTACAGGTGTGCGTCCCCACGTGCCTTGCCAATTAGCCAACGTCATAGGAGATGGTGGTCTTATGGTCTTACTTTGAGAATCAGCTCACCTTGCCCATAGATCCCTTTGTGGATGAGGTTGTCACCTTCATGGAGACGACTTTCGAGAGGCTCTTCCCAGATGATTTCTGAAAGATGACCTTTTTCGCTGCTACTTGTAGACTTCAGGGGAGGGAGCTCTATGTCGCTGCTACGCTCTTGTTGTTCACCGTCTACACTCGGAGCAACTCTGTTAGCCCCAAGTGGAGGCCCTCACAGTGCTACATCTTCGACAATCTCTCTGTCAACTAATTTACGGGGATCCCGATCTTCTTGACATCTAGGGAGGGATAGGGTATCACCAAAGTCCCCACGCCCCATACCAAGTCGAGTGAAAGTAGAGGCCCCCCGCCCCTATCGCATATGACTGGATGACCCAGTCTCTCGTCCTCAATTATCTTCTGGAGGGGAGTTATTTTCCCACTAGATACCTTCTGCCCGGGGTTGCCATCTCTCAAGCCTATCTTCTGCATTCGCTTCAATCGGAGGAACATGCTCTAAAGGATGCATGGGGAGATTATCTTTCCCGTCTTCATCGATCAGTGCAAGAACTGCTCCTACCCCATGGCCGAGAATTATTTAAAAGGTAACTTTGAACTTGTTGTTTTTTCAGCTTTGGTCTTTTGCTCCGTGCTGACTTGTGCTTCTATTTGCAGCAAATTCTCTATTCTTGGGGGCCTAGTCCGCGCAGGGGTGCCAAGTGTATAGTGAGGCATAAGATGATGCCATAAGGACACAGCTAGCGGTCCTCAATGTCGTCTACCAGATTCCCTTGGTCGTTCCACCTCCACTGACCAAACCGACTAGAAAGAAGGAAAAGTGGACGGGTGGAGAAGGTCCTAGCTATTCTGAGAGGAAGAAGAGAATGAAAGAGCCGTACGAAGATTCTTCTAGAGATTCTCGTCCTCTGAAGCGCCGTCAGAGCGCAGTGGTGACTCGACCTATCCAGGAGGTGACTTTGAAGATATCCTGGTGCCAACTCTGCCTTCAATCTCCCATCAGGAGGCCGAGGATTTGAGGGATGAGGTTGCTCCCACTCGGGGCCCGCACCGACGTCACCTAGTAGGTCATCAAGAGGAGGCCGAGGAAGGGGATGAGGGAGAGATTCCAGCTCGTGTCATTTTTGGAGCAAAGAGGATGACGGCGGTTGGTAGAGTGGCTCCGCTTAAAGAGGCTATAGAGAGATGAGAGGATTACATGGAGCCTTTGGTGCTCATTTGTAGAGGAAGTGAGACAGAAAAATAGGTTCCTCAATACATGGTTGGCAGTGAGGATGAGGAGGATGAAGACCCATATGGAGTCGAGACGCCTTCTCCAACTCACCCTACCAGTAGCTCTGATGATGATCGGGTCTTGTTGAGGACCATTATGGAGAAGGGGAATGCTGGGGCTTCCTCGTTCCCTTAGGAGGAGAGAGCCGAGGTTCTTAGAGGGGTTGATTGTATCATGTCGACTCTGATTCGTTCTAAAATAGGTCAATTTGAGAAAAGTGAGGTTTATGATGGGTGCATCAACTTGGGGTCGTTCGCCAATGCTATAATGGATGCATTGTTTAAGACCTCGACCGAGGGTGAGGTCGAAGAGATGAGTGAGAGAGCGCCGTTGGGGGCAAGTGCTATGGATACAGTGTTGGAGGTCCCAGATGAGGGGGTCTAGAGTGAGGCTGTAAATAAAGAGAGAGTCCTAGCCGAGGGGGCAGGATGAGGTTTTTGATAAGGAAAGAAGAGTTTTGGATGATAGGGTCCAGAACAAGATTGTGGATGAGAGAAGAGTCTTAGACGATGGGGTCCATAACCGGGTGGTGGTTGATGAGGTGGTCTGGGATAAACATGGTAAGGAGGTGGCTGGAGACCAGGCGTGCGCTACTGCTGATTCGTCTACTGGTCAAGCTGATGTCCTTTTCACGGCTGGATGGCCCTCAAATTTGCCACTGGGGCCAATCCATGAGGGGAGTTTAACCCATTTACAGGCAGCCCTGGAATTTGGAGCGTCGCCAAGGTTGGCCCGGTCTACTCAAAGGCTCCACGAGCATTTGGTTGGGGTAAGTGTTCTAATTTCTTCGCTTGTATTTTATTCTTCTTGCTTTGCATTTATGTGATGATTATTTTCTTTGTTATAGATTTCATGTATGAGTTCTGATCTAGCTGAGCTCTTGACCCTGTTCGCCGAGGGACTGCATGCCAGTGAATTCTTAAGCAAGGAGCAGGTCGCTATAAGCTCTCGACGCTTCTAGGAGGCGGTCCACATACATAAAACTGAAAAAGCTGCGATGATCGAGGAAGCGATGGAGCGCGATGCTGTAGCTAGGAACCGGATCGCCTCCCTTGAGGTTGAGCAAGTGTGCCTCACTAACATGATCAAGGGATTGACTAGGGACCTAGAGGCCAAGACCGCTAGCTTTGTAGAGAGGGGAGTGGCGGAGCTCCGCATGAAAAATGAAGCGGTATAGCTGAAGGAGTTGGATCTTCGAAGGAAGGAAGAAGAGATCTTGGGGAGAAATGAGATCCTTCAACAGGGAGAGGTGGCTAATCGCAAGAGGGAAGATGAGCTTCAAAAAAGGGAGTAGGCACAAAAGTCCTTTAAGCCTGCTCTTCTCAAAGTACACAGTTTTTCCTTGATTATGTCTTTTGTCATCTTTTCCTGATTAGGCCAAGGAGGCTTTCGAAATCCAAGGTCATCGTTTGTACCCAGTTCCCAAGGTTGTGGGGACCTCAATGCCTAGATCTATGGTTGCGGCCCGCGCATATCTAGACCTTAAGGACTGCATGACTGTCGAGCGTAACTTGGGGCGAGATGAGGGGAAGAGCAGTACTTTCTGCATCGTTGTTGGGGATAGCGCTATTAAAGAGAAGCTTCTTGAGTGGTTCCTTGCCTCTTCTTCCCGTCCAGATATGAGAAGGTTTCACCCTTGGTTTCCCTTCCGCTTGGAAGAGTTACTCATGTCTCAAGAGGAAGATCTTCTGAGGGTCGGGAGCGAACCATAAATGCCCCTAGCATCAATCCCTCGCAGTCATTTGAGGGACTCTTCGGGAGCTACATCCTTAGTCCCCCATCTATAGAAGATGTCGAATGTGCTGAATCTTCGCGTGAGATTGACTCCAGATGGTTGGAGAGGTACGAATCGTTGATAGGCCCTGCCGAGGAGTTCAGCCACAGACATGAGGTGTCTAGGCCTCGGATCCCTGGGAGACCCAACCCAAAGATATCTCACTCCTCAATCCTCTTACCGAGTCTCCCTCGAAAGTAGAAGTTCCAACTGATTGCATCTTATCTCCTTAGTTCCCATAAGGGAACGTGTATTTAAGGTGACAATCAAATTTACTTCCCAGGCTGATCTTCACCATCTGCAAAAGTTTCTATGAGGGAGTCAATTGGACATGCCCCAACAAATGGTGCAAGAACTTAATGTCGTTCTTAGAGCAGCATCATTTGAAATGTAATCTATCGTTTGAGATCATATGAAGATGACTCGTCTCCTTAGTTTCTTCCATAATGTCATATTCTTTTTCTTGAGGACGTTGACACGTTACCTTCAGCAATGCAGTAATATGTTCCTCATTAAGCCTTTTTGAGTATCTATAACCCTTCATGACGTCATATTTCTTTGTACATTTGTTTGTAAACTTGTAACTTTATGCTTCGAGAAATGAATATATTTGACTTTTGTCTTTGTTGATCTTTGACCGTTTGTTTTCTTTTGCACCTTTGTATATCTTTGCTCATCATTTCCTCGCAACCATCATGTCGTTGAGGCATTCATCTTGGCTTTGACCTTCTGCAAAGCTTGGGGACATCCATCCTCCCAGGTCCCCTTACCAAGGTGGTCCCGAGTTCGAGCGTGTCGTCATGGTCCCCTTTATTATGATGGAATTTTATGAGTGATCTCGAGTTTTGGTGGGGAATATCTTCTACCCCTATCCCTTTTACCTGGGGACGGGCATGTTGTTCTAGACATTACCCGTAGATGAGAATCTCGTTAATCAAGCATGGGTTTTGGGGGAGAAGTTTCTCTTACTCCTATCCTTTTTACCTAGGGACGGGCATATTGTTTCGGACATCACTCATAAGTGAGTATCTCGCGAATCAAGCATGACTTTTGTGGGAAAAGTTTCTCTCACCCCTATCTCATTTACCCGGGGATGGGCATGTTGTTCCGGACATCACCCGTAGGTGAGTATCTCATGAATTAAGCATGAGTTTTGGGGGAGAAGTTTCTCTTACCCCTATCCCTTTTACCCGGGATGGGCATGTTTTTTCAGACATCACTCTTATGTGAGTATCTCGCGAATCAAGCATGAGTTTTGGGGGAGAAGTTTTTCTTACCTCTATCCCTTTTACCCAGAGACGGACATGTTGTTCCGGACTTCACCCGTAGGTGAGTATCACGTGAATCAAGCATGAGTCTTGGGGGTGTTCTTCCATTTTTTCATGTTGTTTCAGACGTCACCCTTAGGTGAGTTCTCGCGGGCAAGCATGAGCTCTGGGACATTCCTCCCAACTTCGTCCCCGTTTCTGGGGTAGACAACGTTGTCCTGGGTACTACACTTGGGTGGCCCCGTATGATCAAGCACTGGTACTAGATGCCTTCCCCCATATTGTTTTGTCAAGGGGGTCCTTTTATCAAGTGACCTCGCTCAAGCGAGCACTTGCCTCAGGGGGCATTTTCTTTCATTCTTTATCCCATTTTTAGGCGGATTGTGTTGTCATAAGGTTCATTCTTCTACTGAATTTGCATGGAAGAGCATGAGTACACGAGTCCTTCCTCCTGGCTGTGTCGTCATAGGGCACCACTCAAAGGTTACCTCGCATGAGCGAGCACGAGCCTGCAGGGAGCGTTTCCTTCCAGTCATCATCTCTTTTCTTAGGAAGATTATGTTGCCATGAGGTACCTTCTTTAGGTGACTTCACATGGGAGAGCACGAGTTTTGAGGCTTTAATTTAGAGGCGAGCGAGTTCTTGCATGTGCCAGAAATATTGTTCCTTCATACAAGTGAGATCAAACATTGCTAATTTCATTCATCGAGAATCTTTTACAAGTGTTCATCCCATTTGTTTATTCATACAAGTGGGATCAAACATTGTTAATTTCATTCATCGAGAATCTTTTATAAGTGTTCGTCTTTGGTATTAGAACTTCTTGAGGCTATCAGCGTGCCATGGGTTATCAAGCTTGAACTCTTCTTTATCTTCCAGCCGATAAGTCCAGGGGCGCACCACCTTGATGACTCAGTAGGGGCCTCCCTAGTTTGGGGCGAGCTTGCCTCCGACTGGTCGTATGCCAGTAGCTTTGTACTTTCGGATGACTCAATCTTCCACTTTGAATTCCCGGGGGCAAACTTTGGAGTCATGGAATCACTTGACAGATTACTTTCGTGCAACCAAGACTAATGCAACTTTCATTCTTCGCTTCTCCATAAAATTAAGGTCGGAGAGGCAGGATCTGATGTTTCCTTTTTCGTCAAACCCTTATGTCAATATGGTGGGCATGATGCTCTCGACTAAAAGGACTACCTCAAAGCCGTATATGAGCTGGAATGGGGTTTCCCTAGTAGCCACCTTAGAAGTCGTCCTCAATAACCATAGGATCAAGTGGAGCTTGTTGTGTCACTTATCATGATGCCCCTCCATAATCTTCTTCAGCTCATTGATGATGGTCTTGTTTGCTGCTTTGGATTGACCATTACACTTGGGGTGGCATACAAAGGACTTCTAGTGCTTTACCCCAAATCTGGTGCACTTCTCTGTGAAGTCGGTGTGGAACTGGGTCCCGTGGTTGGAGACGATAGCTTGGTTGAGCCCAAATCGAAAGAAGATATCTTTGCGCACAAATTCCATTACGCAGTTTTGGGTAATGGAGGACAGCGTTCTCACTTCCACCCACTTTGTGAAGTAGTCCACGAAAACTACCACATGCGTCTTTCTATTATTCTTGGGGAAATGTCTCATAAGGTCCGTCCCCCACATAGTGAATGGTCAAGTCACGAGGACCGGCGATTGGTTGATGGCGGGGGAGGGGGGTGGGCATAGGATGTCTGCATAGAGCTAGCAGTCGATGCATCGTTTCACGTAGTGGTCCACATATTTTCAAATGGAAGGCCAGTAATATTCTTGGTGGTGACCAGCTTGGCTAAGCTTTTGGCTCCCGAGTGATGGCCACATGAGTCACCGTGGATTTCCTTGAGGACTTTGGCTACTTCATCGAGGGAGAAGCAGTGGAGGAAGGGCTTGTGAGATGTGGATATTTTGTACAATCTTCCTTCCTCACTCATGATGTATCTGGCGGACCTCTAAACGATAACGTTTGCTTCAGCGGAATTGTTGGGGAGCTTCTTATCTACTAGATAGTTGAGGATGTTGTCGATCTAGATCCTCTGACCTTCGCGGATAAGGAGAACTCGGATGGGGGAGGCGATGACTGAAGCATGTTGAACTTGTACTTGCATGCCCTTGGGAATGACATTATAATCTTGCGATGCAAGTTTTGAAAGAAAATCTGGTTCGTGATTGTCATCCCTTGGTATTTGCCGAATGTGGCAGCAGTCAATTTTTTCTACCAAGGAGGCTACATGGTTCCAATATCTTTGTAGGATGGGGTCTCATACCCCATAGTCCTCCCGGATTTGATTCACAATGAGTTGTGAATCACATATGAGGGTCTTGATTTTCATGGTCACCACTAGGGCTGAGCAAAATGAAACCGGAACCGGCTGGACCACTCAAAAGATCCAGAAGCAGAACCAAAAATCAACCGCCCATGAAATCGTTGAATTCGATCGGTCTAAATCTGGACCGTCCGCTCATTACTGGTGTGATCAACGGTCTTGATTTTCCCAACCTGCTAAACAACCTGCCCGCCCGCTCATATTTTAACTTCGATGAGCCATATA